>SKCR01006927.1:0-154244 GCA_019454045.1 Zanthoxylum bungeanum | reverse complement strand
CGGCGCGTGGGGATCACGGCCACCATCGGCACGTGAACCTCACGCGCCACCCCTTCACAAGTGCTTCTCCTGTCATGCGCCACCCCTTCACAAGTACTTCTCCTGTCACGCGCCACCCCTTCACAAGTGTGCTCTGGCCGGCTCCTTTCGGGTTTCAGCTCTCCTTCAGATTTTTCGGCTCTCTGTCGGGATTTCACTCTCTCTCGGGCTTCAGCTATTTGTCGGGTTTCGACTCGCTATCGGGTTTCGGCTCTCTATCGGGATTTCGCTCACTCTCTGGCTTCGACATCCTCTTGGGCTTCGGCTTCCCCTTCGGGCTTCGTAGGTTAAAGCTCTCAGGCTTCGGCATCCTCTTAGGCTTCGGCTTCGGCTTCGTAGGTTAAAGCTCTTAGGTTTCGGTATCCTCTTGGGCTTCGGCTCCCCCTTCGGGCTTCGTAGGTTAAATCTCTCAGGCTTCAGCATCCTCTTAGGCTTCGGCTTCCCCTTCGGGCTTTGTAGGTTAAAGCTCTTAGGCTTCTGCACCCTCTTGAGCTTCGACAACCCCTTCGAGCTTCGTAGGTTAAAGCTCACTCTTAGGCTTCGGCTCCCTCATTTGGGCTTCGTAGGTTAAAGCTCATCAGTTATCTTAAGGTTTCCAGCCTCCAAGTTTCAAAAGTTCCAATTTCAGGACTCCACTCTCCGATTTCAAGATACAACCTCAAGCAGGTTCCTTCGTCACCAGCTTGAGTTTGAGGGGGTGTTAAAGAATGTTAAGGAATATTATTATGGAAATCTATATTATGGAATCAAGATTCAAAATAAAATTCCTAGTACCTTAAGGATTCGTGATTTTATTATATTTCCCTATTAGATGCAGATTTCCTATATGTTGGCGACTTGATCGCATAAAAGGATTTTGATGACGTCAACGCGAATGAAGACTTCGACGTACAAACACGAAGCATTACAAAAAGTGTCGAAGCATATAGGGTGAAGACTAGCGGCAAATCGAAGATAATGATTAAGAGCTAAATTTTATTGTAAGTGAGTTTACTCAAGTGATCTAAAGCTCTTAGGAATCATACATTTTGCATCACTTGCATTTAAAATGGATTAGAATGCTTAAAGAATCATTTGCACTTTATTTGCACAAAAATGAATTTCTATGCACAAGTGCATCGGTAAATGATCTTCCAAAAACTATCAAACGGTTGAATTAAACTTCAAATAATATACCGTTAGATAGATATGTGTCTCTAGTTTGCTACGGTTCAAACGGAACATAATTCCGATGCATAGAACTTTTTCTAGAGCCTTTTTAGTACAACATGTTCAGATGTGCGTTTTCTGCATACACGTCACATTAGAAAAATTCCATAAATTTCATCTTAATGTTTTGGGAGCTGAATTTTTTACAGAAGCTAGATCTATGTGTCTAGTTTATGTATAAATTTACGGATCATGATTTGGAATTTTCTAGAGAAAGTTACGGCCAAAATACCAAGTGTCGTCAGTCTTGACTGGTCATGCACATACTGAAACCAGGGAGCTCCATGCCGGTCCCCATGCCGGTTTGCTCGCCAGTCTCCATGCCGGTTTTAGCTGAGCAAATAATGCTCTCTGGAACCAGGGAGCTCCTCGCCGGTCTCCTCGCCGGTTTGCTCGCCGGTCCAACGGCTAGTTTTTTGAACGTTATGTTACCGTTGGAGCCCTAGACCGGTATGCCGGTCCCCTCGCCGGTGTGCTCGCCGGTCTCGCTGTAAGTTGGGGAAAACTTTGCATTTTGTTATAAATAGAACCCCAACTCCTTTGCCTTAGGTTAGAGATCTAGAAAACCTTCATATACATTCTCTAAAGGCAAACAAAGAGTGTCATACACCTTCATATTCATAAACACTCATCCAAGCTCACACACACATCTTCCATATCATTTAGTGAGCTTAGAACACTTGGGTTTGCTCTCACACAATCTTCTCATTATTTGTGAGTGCCCAAGTGTGTTTTAATTCTTTCATATCAAAAACACTTGCGGTTTGTGAAATCCCATCGTTTGGGTAATTTGTAAAGGTTGTGAGTGCACCTACGTATAAAACTCAAACTTGTAAAAGGTTCGGAGTGTGCCTTGGCGGAAAACTCTTGGTTACGAGTCAACCACGGAAAACTCGATTTTAGTGGAAATCTTCAAGCGAGGCTTGGGGGAGTGGACGTAGGCACGTTTGGCCGAACCACTATAAATCGCGGTGTCGTATCTCTCTTTCCCTACTCTTTTATACATTTGCAAGTTTACTTATGCTTATATTTATTGATTAGAAACTTGCATATATGATATTTATTTACAAGAGAAAATTGACCTAAAACTCCTATTTGGTAATAAGAGCTTAAAATCGGTAAAGATTTTATAATTCCGCATTAATAGCGATAACCCAATTCACCCCCCTCTTGGGTATAGAGATTTCTTGTCGCTAGTGCTTGTAGGTACTTTCACTATATTCATTATTATTGCTCATTATTATAGGATTCATTTTATATTTTGGTTTTCTATGTATCCTATATAAAGGCCCCTACCATTGTAAATTCATACAGAGTGATTTCAAGACTTTCTTTCATTATCTAACAACATTATGAATAACAAATGATAAAGAAAAGAAAATTCAACACTATCAGGAGATATGAACATGCCTCATTTACAAAACCCATCATGCCAAAAAAAAAAAAAAAAAACTTCAAGCTATCCACAACTCCAAGCATATGTCCAGTCCAAATTCAAAACTGAAGTTGTGAATCAGCGTTTCTATTAATACTCATGACTCAATAGATGGGATTTGGGTTATCAAATAATCAGATGAGAGTTTAACTTCAACACACCTCTTCTGAGTCTTTGACGAGTTCAGTTAAGGTTTGAAGTTGAACGACTAGGTGGCGATGTCGACGCTGCAGAATCGATGAAGCAACGGCGAGGTGGCCACTGATTTTGCGTTGAACGGGAATTTGTGTCTAATAATTGAGAGTGAGAGACAGAGAGTGGGAGACCGGAGAGTTGGAGATTGAGACAGGATTTTTGGCTCGTCCTAATTTTTTTTAATTTGTATTTTTTTTACCTTAAATTTGTTGTAAACCAATTAGTTTTTTCGGTTCGGTTTTACACAAAATCTATAACACTATTTATTATGACGTGTTCATGTTGTTACGTACATAATCATGGGTTAATAGATTTGATGTCTTTGTAATCCTTCCCAAAAGTGCGGAATAATTTTTTCGAAATTTCAATATCTTTTTAATTTATCCGGTTGTCATAAACAACTCTTACTATTTTAACTATATTTTGGGTTATATGTGTTCTTTAGTGATTTTGATACCGTCGAAAATCTCATACACATGGCTACAATTTTCATGTTAAGTATTTTTCGTAATTTCGTGTGTAATTAAGTAAAATTTAGGCATGAAATTCAGGTAATGTATTGTGATGAAAATTAGGGAAAAATTAAGCAATTGAGCATTTTGTTTAATATTATTTTATTTATAAATATCATGTGTGTGGCTTATATCATTTTTGTCTCATTTATTCTTCTCTCTCTCCTCACCCCCACTACCAAACAAGCTTTTTTTTTCTTCTTGTTTTCTCATGATAATCACGGACATGGAGATTGATTGCTTCTCTTACCATTACTTGAGTTAGTCAAGCAAAGTAAGTTCCTCAACCTTATTCTTGTAATTGCTATGTAAATTCTAACATGATTTCTTTAATTTTTTACTTGAATCCATGAAATCCAAATATGATTCATGTTCATGTGTATGCGAGTGTTTCTTCAAGTATTGATTTTAGCATGATTAATTATAATTACCATGGTATTGTGAATGGGTAAGTTAGGTTTATGTTCTTAGTAATTGGTAGTGTTGAATTAGAAATGAACTAATGTTGAATTAGGATGATAGATGGTGATTTACCTTGTGGTTAGTGATGGAGTTGTGTTGCGCAAGCGTGGTTGGGTTGTGGGTAACCCATGTTGCAGGAACTTGCATCGCGATGCAGCCCTACACATCATGACTTGTCCAGTACCAAATGGAGACAAAATATAGAATATGGGGTGTGTTGAGATGCTAATCTAGGCACCCTTCGTCAAGACGCAGACTAATATTCATTATGACATGCCAAGGCAGATTCATATACAGATTCTCACGTCTACATATTTTTAGTCATTCGGGAGTAATGTTGCAATGTGTGCTCGTGTCACTAGTATTAAGTTAGAATAACACTGTAGGAGCGAAACGGGGTTTACTGCTATGCCTATGATGTTTGATGACCACGACAATGTTGGGCTTGCAGCCCGTAGAGAGTACTAATTAACCCGCGGGGGACTAAACTAGAGAATAAAGGAGTCGCCACCCAGCGTGAACTGAGAAAGATTTAAGACCGCACTCACCCCTCGCAAGGGAAGACCTCAAACTGTTGAGTTCGAAATGGTCATTTACTTATGCCAGTATAATGTACGGGTTCACACAATGGTATAGTCAAGTCTTAATGCAATTCATGCATAAAAGCGAATAAAAATGTAATAACATACCTAACCAAAATAATAATCACAATAACATAGTTCCAAAAACATATTAAATTAAGAAATACGAGATGAGGTAATGAAAATTATAATAAACAATCAAAAGCAGAAAAAACATCAAAAAATAGATGTACTCATATGGGAAGTAACAATGCTAAGGCAGGAGAAAGCATGCAATAATACTAATAACGACGTCAACACCCATATATGAATATTTCCCGAGTGGTATGTGGAGTTGTATCCCAAGTATAAACCGCCCTACCGTCCATTCGGATTCGGCTACGAAATTTACGTATGGGTTTCCATCCGATATATCGCAAGGGGTAATAACACACATAATCATCAACGCAATATAAACGGACATAAAAAAAAATAACCATACATATACGGATAATCATCAACATAAACAAACATAAACAAAATGAAGGTAAAATAAAATAACAATAAAAGTGAATAAATAGATAAAAAAGATAAATAACGAAATGCCAAAGAGAGAAAAAATGTGACCAGAAATTTAGCCGTCTTTGAGGTAGGGATTCGCATACCCGGCTGGACGTATTTCACGTCCAGCCAGGCATGCAACATCCAGAACTACAAAAATAAATATGGCAATGGTGCCCTCAGGTCTTACCTTTTAAGTTGTTTTCTCGGAAGTGCGTTAGGCCGTCGCCGAAAGGATCGAAGCTTGGTTTCAAGATTTGGTTTGCTGTTTTTGGTTTGCTGTTTCTGCTCACTGGTTTTCTGTTTCTGCTCATTAGTTGGTTGTTTGCTATTTCTGGATCGTTGTTTGCTATTTCTGATTTGTTGGTTGCTGTTTCGCTAGTTGTTGGTCGCTATTCGCTGGTCGCTTGGTTGGTTGTTTACTTGGGTCATTGGTTGGTTGTTTTGGTCGCTGATTGGTTTTTTTTGGGTCGCTGGTTAGTTGTTTCGGTCGCTGGTTATTTTTTGGTCGCTGGTTGGTTATTTTGTGGGTCGCTGGTTGGTTGTTTTGTGGGTCGCTGATTGGTTGTTTTTTTTGCTGGTTTCCCCTCTGGTTTTTTCGTTGCTTTTTTTCCTTCTCTCATTTTTTTTTGTTCACTTCCCTCTTTTTTATTTCGGTCTTCTCCAGTTTTTTTTTCTCTTAAGTTGTCGGCCACTCCCTATTTTTTCTGTTTTTCGGTGATTACTCATTTTTATAATGTTTTGAAGGGATCTCCAAATATGGAAACAAATCATGTTTATTTGGGGAATATATTCTCAAATTATTTTCGGAATAAAATTTTATAAATTTGGTGATGAGGAGATCTCAAATCTTGTGAAATTGGTGGGGATAGGATCCCAAAATCTCATTAAATTGGAAAACGTTGATGCTCTCATAACTAAAGAGATTTTATCATATTTGGGAAGATTATGCATGGGCCGAAGTTGAAGGGTGCAAGGGCCGATTGTGTGGGCTGCATGGGCCGATTGCATGGGCTGCATGGTGGGTCCGAAGCTAAGGTTTGAGGCAGAGGTTGACTGAGCGAATCTGAGGCTGGCTAGTGAGTTCAAATCCAATAAAGTGCTAATTTTATAGTTTTTCCTTCCTTCAGGCATTCATTTTTCGCAACTTCCGCAACTTTTCAGGTAGTGCCTCCATACGAGGTTCATCATCGGGCTCATGCAAAAATACAGTGTCTACAGTCACCCCCACTTTGATGGGGCTTGTGCAGTGTTTGACAGTGACAATCCTATCAAAGTCATGCATGTATTTTTACTTACCTGGTTCGTCGTCAATTGTTGGACTTACCTGTTGTTTCGCTATATGCTTCGATCTCTAGGATTTATTCCCGAACTAGGTTGGCGAGATGCTTCAACCACTAGGATTCATTCCCGAACTATACTGGGTGTGAGATGCTTCGATCTCTGGGATTTATTACCGAACTGACGATGATGCGCTTCGACATATGGGATTCATTCCCGAACTAAGTTGAGTTGATGGCGAGGTGCTTCGAACACTAGGATTCATTCCCGAACCATACTGGGTGTGAGATGTTTCGATCTCTGGGATTCATTCCCGAACTGAGTTGAGTTGATGGCGAGATGCTTCGACCCCTGGGATTCATTCCCGAACCATACTGGGTGTGAGATACTTCAATCTCTGGGATTCATTCCCGAACTGAGTTGAGTTGATAGCGAGGTACTTCGACCCCTGGGATTCATTCCAGAGCCATACTGGGTGTGAGATGCTTCGATCTCTGGGATTCATTCCCAAACTGACGGTGAGGCGCTTTGACCTCTGGGATTCGTTCCCGAACCATACTGGGTGTGAGATGCTTCAATATCTGGGATTCATTCCCGAACTGAAGGTGAGGTGCTTTGACCTCTAGGATTCATTCATGAACCATACTGGGTGTGAGATGCTTCGATCTTTAGGATTCATTCCCGAACTGACGGCGAGGCGCTTTGACCTATGGGATTCATTCTCGAACCATATTGGGTGTGATATGATTCGATCTCTGGGATTCATTCCCGAACTGTTGATAATGTGGGTCTCGACCCTGGGATTCATTCCCAAAACTATTGATAATGTGGGCCTCGACCTTGGGATTCCTTCATGAACTGTCAAACTGATGGTGGTGAGGCACTTCGACCCCTGATCCGTCCTCCTTCTCGCGGCTCTTCGCTCATCCTCATTCCCGAGGTTGTTCTCCATTCTCGTAGTTCCTCTTTATTCCCGGAGTTCTTCATCCGCATTCCTGAGGTTGCTCTCCATTCTCGAAGTTCCTCTCCATTCCCAGAGTTCTTCATCCCCATTCCCGAGGTTACTCTCCATTCTCATAGTTCCTCTCCATTCTCAGAGTTCTTCGTCCTCATTCCCGAGGTTGCTCTCCATTCTCGGAGTTCCTCTCCATTCCCGAAGTTCTTCATCCTCATTCCCTATGTTGCTCTCTATTCTCGAAGTTCCTCTCCATTCCCGGAGTTCTTCGTCCCCACTCCCGAGGTTCCTCTCCATTCTTGGAGTTCTTCTCAATTCTTGGAGTTGCTCGTCCTCGCCGCTTTTTCTTTTTCTTCAAAGCCTGCGAACACAAAATAAAAATTATGTGTATGCGACATGTGTGCATGTATGCATGGATGCATTCCCTATTCCTATGGGGTTTCTTTATCATATTGGCTTGATGTCATCCTTGGTTAGGCCTTCCTTGCGCTAGAGGGTTTTCTTCACCTCTTTAGGAATCCTCTTGACCTTTGGTGCCCCTTTGCTTATAAAAAGATTTGGGCGTCCCTTTGGTCTGCTTACAATTTCCTTCTGCCAATTCTCCTCCGGTGATTGCTCAGTTGTCTTTGGTCCCATGGCTCAAGATCTCATTGTGTCTCTTATTTGTGGGGTGGTAGACTGGTCATCCCCAGACCTGGCTCAGCTTTTTGCTCTCTGCTACCTGCACCGGGTCAATGTGGAATACGCCTTTTCGAAAGTGGCCTCATCCTTTTGGGATACTGAAAATCATGTCTTCCGATTCCCAAATTTCAAAATATGCCCTCTCCATGAGGAGTTTGCTGCCATTCTCGGCTTGCATTTTTCTCTTACTACCCTTCTCGGATACTGAAAATCATGTCTTCTGATTCCTGAAGCTTTCCTTTACTGTCCTGAGGATGCGGAAAAGGTAATGTCTTGTGCTTCGTCCATTGAGTTACAAGTCCTTTTACGTGTATCTTCCAGGATGGAGGTAGGGTCTCGTCCCTGGAGGAGTGTAGTCTTATTATGTATCTTGGCTCAATACCTCTTAGTGGGTTGTGATAGTACTAGATGGAACTATCATTTATTGCACATCATCGAGGGAATCCAATGTGGTCATGATCCCTCCCCCTTTATCTTGGCCGAGACGCTTCATAGTTTAGACAAGATAAAACACCATCCTGCAAGCCGGTTTCTTGGGAGTCCCTTTGTCTTGTAGGTTCGTCCTATCTTTTGCCTAAGCTGTCCTTTCAGATTTTCAACTTAGCGGATTGCTCTATATCTTGCCTTAGTTGCCTTTTCAGGTTTTCAACTCAGCAAGCTAAATTTTTTTCCAGATCTGTCCTTATTCTCGAGGCTCTTTGCTTGTCCTCATTCTCGAGTTTCCTCTCCATTCTTGGTAGGGGTGAGCAAAATCAGTTTCGGTTCCGGTTACGCATAGAACCAGAACCTACCCAGAAAAATTTGATTCCGCACTAAGTGGAACCGGAACCTACCCAATTAAACAGGGTACCCTATTATTTGGTTCCAATCTGATTCCTGTCCGGTTCTAAATTACCCTATTTAAAATATTTTAATGAAAACTACATTCCGATACGAGTCCGTAGGAAAAAACGGGGACCAAATCGGAGTGCGGAAACTTAAGAACGAAGAAAATGAATTTTTAGACTTTTAATGCCCGTCAGCCTCATTACCCTTTCTGTTTTCATTTACAATTAGGCAAGTTATCAGTGCATTAAGTTGCCTAGTTGTGAAACCTTGGGGTGACATACCTTCGTTTATTGGATGACCTGTTAGTGAAAAATAATTTCAAGATATTTAAGATATTTGTGAAGAAAATGCATGCTGATCAAGTAAGTAATTCATCACGTGCAAAATAATTTAAAGATATTTCAGGTTTGTTTCGTAAAATCTTCTCAATGTTCAAGTGATACCAAAGGTGGTGGCTAGATGCAGAAACATAGCATCATCTGAATTACCAATCAAATAAGCAATTGGATTTGCAGTGCTAATAAAATGCCTTGTATGGTTATATGTTCATATAAATCTCTAAATGTTCATATAAACCGGTTCCATGGTCCGGTTCCGGTTCCGGTTCCGACCATTTTGGAACCGGAACATACCCGGATAAAATCGGTTCCTTCATTTTTGGAACCGGAACCTACCCGATTACAACCAATTCCGGTTCCAAACCCGGAAAACCGGTCCGGTTCCAACCGGTTCCGGGTAGAACCAAAACCAGTGCTCACCCCTAATTCCTGGAGTTCTTCTCTAGATCACCTGATTTTGGTCCAACATCTAAGAAACAAAAGACATGATTTGTAATTACTTGACTCTAATCTTTCCCGGTTAGCTGGGATTTATGCAATTTATGAACATCTTGAAAATTTGTTTCAATAAAGGCGTTTGCATTATTTCTTAGTACATATGTAGGAAATAATGAACTGCATTGCAAGGATACCTCTGTCGCTAACTGTTCCTCACGAATTTTACAATTAACCATTTTTCTTGCTCACTCATGCTTTATATTTTGCTTGGGCTGTCCTTTACGGATTTTCAACCCAATGAGCCATTTTTTTATGCAAATTATTGCTTCAGTCTATCCATGTTGATGGGCTCAGTGAACTCATTTCCTTCCAAATCTGACAGTCTCACCACCCTATTCCCCATCACATTTTTGACTAGGTAGGGCCATTCCCAATTGGGCATGAACTTTCCCCATGGGTCATTATCAATGGCTTTGACGGCTTGAGCACTAGATCACCTTATCTGATCTTGGTGGGACGCACCTTCTCATTGAACGCTCTGGCCAACCTTTTCTGGTATAGCTGCATGTGGTACAAGGCCTTTATCATTTTCTCATCCAGCAATGCTAGCTGTTCGAACCTTTGCGAGGCCCATTCCTGCTCAGGCAATCCTACATTTGCTAGTACCAGCATTGACTGTATTTCTATTTCCACTAGTAACACTGCCTCCATCTAGTAAACCAAAGCATAGGGTGTGGCTCTCATTATCGTTCTCACCGAAATTCTGTACCCCTACAGGGCATACGACAGTTTGTCAGCCCAATCTTTATAACTTTTGGTCATCTTAGCTAGTATTTTATTTATGGTTTTATTGGCCGCCTCATTAGCATGTGGCCTGTAAGGTGATGATTTGTGATGCCCTATCCCGTACTTCTGCAACGTCGCCTTTATTTCTCCCTGAAATTGGACTCCATTTTCTATTACTATGTGATGAGGCATTCCGTAATCGACATACTATGTTATTGGCTATGAACTTGGCCATCTGCTTCGCCGTAATATTACGGAATGACTCGGCTTCCACCCACTTCGAAAAATAGTCTACCGCCACTACTATGAAACGGTGTCCATTTGATGCATGTGGCCTGATTTCTCCAATCATGTCAATACCCCATGTTGAGAAAGGCCATGGTTCTGACAGTCCGTGTAATTTTGTAGGCGGCATATGGTTCTAGTTGCCATGTGCCTGGCAATCGTGATAGTGCTTCATCAGCTTTACTCAGTCAGCCTCCATGGTCGACCAGTAAAATCCCTGTCTCACTATATTGTGAGACAAATTCAATCTATTCATGTGCGGTCCATATACTCCAGCGTGCACCTCTTCCATCACCTTCTGAGCCTCTTCTTTTCTTAAACATTTTAGATGGACGCCATTGGCTTGCCTCTTGTATAGCTCTCCCCTTAAGCTCACGTACCGGGAAGCCAATTTCTGAATTGATATTTTGTCTTTCTTGTTGGCTCCTTCAAGGAATTCTCCACGTTCTAGATACTGCAGAATGTCGTAGTACCAAGGTTTTCCATCATCGACTTCTACTTTCAAGATTCTCTCTATCTCATAACTGAGTCTGCTAGCTGTTGTCAGCACTAGGGGCCTCATTACCAGTTTTTTTTCCGGGTTTTCCCAAGTTGCAGCTAAGGTGGGTAATACGTCCGCCATTTGGTTCTCTTCTCGTGGAAAGTGCTTTAATTTACAATCGGGGATAGCCTATGCCAACTTCCTGATATGGAGTAGGTATGGTCTCAACCGGTCTTCCTTCAATTCCCATTCCTCTTGCATCTGTCGAACTACCAACATCGAGTCTCCATAAACTTCTACGTCTCTAGCTCTTAAGGCTATCAGTGCTTTCAGTCCAAAGACACATGCTTCATATTCGGCTATGTTGTTGGTTACTCCGAACGTCAACCTTTTGGCCATATGTAGGGTTTCTCATTCGGGGGTTACTATCACAATTCCTATTCCAGCTCCTTTGTAATTCACCGCCCCTTCGAAATACATTTTCCACCCATGGACCATTATGGCTTGAACCTCATCGTCTGGGAATTCGAACTTATACTGATCTCCTTCTATGGGTTGTAATGCCAGGAATTCCGCTACGGCTTTTCCTCTAATTACCTTAGAGGTGAGATATTCTATATCAAACTCTGTCAGCAACACCAACCATCTGCCCAACTTCCCTACTAGTGAGGGTACTGACTGAAAATACTTTAGGGGATTCTCCTTTGCTACCACTTGTATCTTATAGGATTGGAAGTAATGACGCAACTTTCGGGAAGCCCATATCACCGCCAAATAGATCTTTTCCACATCTTGATAGTGGGCTTCATATAAAAGCATTTTATTACTGAGGTAGTAGACTACATGTTCCACCCCTGTCTCATCTTCCTGTACCATCATCGCCCCTAGCGCTTCGGGTTCTATGGCCAAATACAACCCCAAGGGTTTGCCTGGCCTTGGGGGTTTCAGAACGGGCGGTTTAACCAAGTATTCTTTGATTTTGTCAAAAGCTTCTTGACATTGCCTATTCCACTCCACAGACTGGTCCTTCCTCAATAGCTTGAAGATGGGCTCACATACTAATGTTAGCTTGGCAATGAATCGGCTGATATACTGGATTTTCCCGAAAAAAGCTCTAACTTCCTTTTTTGTCTTCGGTGCGGGCATCTCGGTAATTGCATTGATCTTTTCAGGGTCCACTTCTATCCCTCCCATTCCTACTGTATGCCCTAACAACTTTTCGGATGTTACCCCGAACACACACTTCTTGGGGTTGAGTCGGATGTTGTACTTATCGACTCTTTGAAGGAATTTCTCCAACACTTCTATATGTCCGGCCCTCATCTCTGATTTAACCATCATGTCATCCATGTATACCTCAATCTCCTTATGCATCAAGTCATAGAATAATGTAGTGGTCATTCGTTGATAAGTGGCTCCCGCATTCTTAAGTCCAAACGATATAACCTTGTAATAATATGTACCGTACTCAGTGACGAAGGCAGTCTTATTCTTGTCTTCTTCGGCCATGAAGACCTGGTTATATCCTGAGAATTTATCCGTGAACGAGTACATAATAGATAAATCCGCGTTATCGACCAACACGTCTATATGGGTAGGGGAAAATCATCATTTGGGCAAGCTTTGTTGAGGTCCTTATAATCCACGCACATTCTGACCTTTCCATCCTTCTTCGGTACTGGCACAATGTTGGCTAACCACTCGGGGTACTTCACCACCTCTAAGAACGCCACATCTATCTGATTATTGACTTCTTCCCTAACCTTTTCGGCCCATTCTGGCCTCATTCTTCGGAGCTTCTGTTTTACTGGTCTCATATTCGGATAAGTTGGTATCATGTGTTGGGAAATACCTCTGTCCACTCCTGGCATGTCTTCATAGGACCATGCAAATACTTTTGTATATTTTATTAATATTCTCTCTAATTCTTTCTGGTCATCAGAGGTAACCTCATTTGTAATTAAAATTTCCTTGGGGTTTTCACATGTACCAAGATTAAATGCATTTTTCTTTATTGAGTTAATGTCAAATATGCTCATGTCATGCATGTTATGATGCAGAATAACATGAAAAGACTCGAACAAGTAAGAAAAATCAATGTCTTTATTATTAATAAATGCATGATTACGATAAAATAAATCAGGAAAATAAACATCTTCGTAATTTACAGCCTTGTCTTCTTCCATCTTCTTACTTTCTTCGAGCGTCAGATTCTCCAATTGCAGTAGTTCTTCTTCCCATTTATCTTCCTCTTTTTGCAACTTTCTTTGCCTATGGTTCTTTGCCCACCACATCCTTGAAGATCTCGAATCCTGGTACTATGATCCCATTGACTTCTATGGCTTTAGGCTATCCTTGATACCCTGTGGCTTTCACAAAGTATTCCATCAACTTCATCCCTTTTACCTCCTCTTCGTCACTGCTCGAGAGTTTTCCCAGAAATCTCTCCCATGTTCTGTTTCATCTTCACTGCTGCTGTCCCATATCCCCATGCAAGAAGCTTGGTGGTTGAGAGTTTGGATGACAAACCTTTCGGGCAGGACGAAGTTGATCATGTAGGTGCGTGGCGGAACAGAGTGGTAGATGGGTAGAGCGTTTATGTGTGTGTTGGGTTATTCTTTTTTCGAGTCGTATATCTTATGGGTGTCAATGAGGTCTTGGATCTCATGCCTAAGGCGATGCAGTTGTCACTTTCGTGGCATTTTTGCTGATGGAAGTGACAGTATAGGTTTAGATCGAAGTGGTGTGGCACATGGTTTGGAAGTGGTTTAGGTTCTTTAGGAGTCATTGCCTCTTTAGCTTTTCAAACACCTTTGACAAAGGTCTACCAAAATTGGAGAATCTCCTGTTTCTGATGGCGGCGACCTTAGCAGGAGTGAGCTTGGTCCCTGAAGGCCCTCCAATGGTATTTCTATTCTGGCCATAAAAATTTCTGTTCTCAACTTCCTCTTCCTCGATATCCATGACATGTTCTCTTAATTTTCGAAAGTCGCTAATCATTAAGGTCATATTTCTCAGCTTGTTATAAATGGAGGGCTTGGTGCCCTTAATTATCATCTTAATCTGGTCATTCTCCGAGGGCCATGACTGCGTCTTCAAGAGCTGGCTTCTCTAGCGATCCACATAATATTTGAAGGTCTCTTCTAGCTTCAGTTTGGTGTTTTCTAGGTCACGGAGCGACAAGTCTATCTCCATGTCCATGATATATTGGTTTAGAAAGGCCTCTGCTAATGCCCTCCAGTCATCCATGACCTTTCTCTCCAGGCCATGATACTATACTACGGGCGCCCGTTCCAGTGACATCATGAACATCTTCTGCACCTGGCGCTTCGACAAACCCACTGCACTCCTCACTGAAATATATTGTTGGAGATGGACACTAGGATCTCTGTTTCCGTTGAACTTGTACATGTTAGGCATTTTAAACTGGGGAGGCAGCTGTTCTTTAAAAGTCATCGTATCATAGTCTAATAGATCTTCGTGTTTTCCCTTCATCTTGCGGGTAACTGACTCTACTTGTTCTCTGAGTTTCTGTAACTTTGCATGAGGCCCGGCTATCCTTCCCACGGCATACTCAGCCATGTCATCATAAAAAATAAGGATTTATTCCCTCACCCTATTTGGGGGCTCCTCATGTCTTCCATCCATGTTATTTTCTGTTCCCACTGTGTAGGGTGCTATCAGACTGGCTACAGTGTTGGTTAAAGCTTGTAGTTACTCGGTAATTTTGGTGATGTTGGACTCCAATTGATCCATGCGGGAATCCTCATTGTTTGACGCATCCATGTTTGCTAACCTCTCCTTGACAAGTCTCCCTTCTTCTCTAACCCAACGAATATCTATGATGGATTTTAGGACAATGGGTCAGCATGATGCTTGTATGCATGAGATACATGTGGTTATCAAAACAACATATACCCTTCTGACATTATTCCTCCCACACCCGGGGTAAGTCCATTTCTGCCCTAGGTATGACTCATTTTATGCACCAATATGGGGTACACAAAGATCATTCTCTCCTACGCTACATGGGTGAACCTTGGCTACCTCAATCCATTTTCAATAGTAAAAGACAAAGACCGCCCATTTACAAGACTTACTAAGCCTATTATGGGGATCGTGCCATTGTCTAGAAATGAAAAATTGGGCCCTCGGTAATCACGGTTGTGGCGGAGACAGACTTGGAGATATCTAAAAGTATACAAATATGCCATAACAAGGTGTACCCTTCCTAGATGAAAGCTAGTGCGGATATCAGACTCATGCATCTGTCATATTCGGATCATGTTTGGATCTTCTAAGCCCATCAAGGTTTTCATACAAGTTGGCCCGTTATCATTTTAAAGCGTTTAATCATATTATCGCGAGGTGTAAACTTATCCTAGTTGAAAAAGCCCAACAGGTTTACAATTTTACGATAATGTGGTTAAATAACTTCAAATGATAGGGGGCCCAAACACAAGCATGAGGGGTAGCTTCTATAGGACACATAACTATGGTTTGTATGTGGTCTTACAAGGGTATGGATAAGGCTCTCATCGACGAAGGGTTGCACACAACTAGGTCTCCCCACTCAAGGGTTCGAGCGACCAAGTGAGCACGCCTTTTTTGTACCCTAGGTTACGTGCCAACGAGTGATGGTTATCATCACAAAACGATCTGCCGCCTTAAGTGAAAGCGACTTCACGATACATGACGGCATCAGAGGTAATAAGGGTATGCGAAATATATGAGACTTGGTTAACCAAAGCCACAGACACTACAAGGCATTATTTCAGGGCCGATTCTCTATCCCCAGCGGAGTCGCCATCTGTAGGAGTGAAACAGGGTTTACCGCTATGCCTATAATGTTTGGCGACCACGATGAGCCCGTAGAGAGTACGGATTAGCCCACGGGGGACTAAAACAGAGAATAAAGGAGTCGCCACCCAACATGAACTGGGAAAGATTTAAGGCTGCACTTACCCCTCGCAATGGAAGACCTCACACCGTTGGGTTCAGAATGGTCCATTACTTATGCCAGTATAATGTACGGGTTCACACAATCGTATAGTCAAATCTTAATTTAATTCATGCATAAAAGTGAATAAAAATATAATAACATACCAAACCAAAATAATAATCACAATAACATAGTTCCAAAAGCATATTAAATTAAGAAATACGAGATGCGATAACGAAAATTATAATAAACAATCAAAAGCGGGAAAAGCGTCGATAAATAAATGTACGCATATGGGAAGTAACAATGCTAAGGCGGAAGAAAACATGAAATAATACCAATAACGATGTCAACACGTATGTATGAATATTTCCCAAGTGCACGTGGAGTTGTATCCCAAGTATAAACTGCACTACCGTTCATTCGGATTCCGCTACGGAATTTACGTCTGGGTTTCCATCCGATATACTGCAAGGGGTAATAACAACATAATCATCAACGCAATGTAAACGGACATAAAAAAATATAACCATGCATATACTGATTATCATCAACATGAACAAACATAAACACAATAAAGACGAAATAAAATAACAATAAAAGTGAATAAATAGATAAAAAAAGATAAATAACGAAATGCCAAAGAGAGAAAAAATGTGACCATAAATTTGGCCGTCTTTGATGTAGGGCTTCGCATACCCGGCTGGACGTATTTCACGTCCAGCCAGGCATGCAACGTCTAGAACTACAAAAATAAATATGGCAAGGGTGCCCTCAGGTCTTACCTTTTAAGTTGCTTTCTCGGAAGTACGTCAGGTCGTCGCCGGAAGGATCGAAGCTTGGTTTCAAGGTTTGATTTGCTGTTTTTGGTTTTCTATTTCTGCTCACTGGTTTGCTGTTTCTGCTCACTGGTTGGCTTTTTACTGTTTCTGGTTCGCTATTTGCTGTTTTTGTTTCGCTGGTTGCTGGTCGTTGTTTCACTGGTTGTTGGTCGCTTGGTTGGTTGTTTTGTGGGTTGCTGGTTGTTTTTTTTTTGCTGGTTTCCCCTCTGGTTTTTTCATTTTTTTCCTTCTCTCCCTGTTTTGTTCCGGTTCCTTTCCCTCATTTTTCTCTCAGTTTTCTCTTGGGTTTTTTTCCTCTCAAGTTGTCGGCCACTCATTTTTTTTTTATTTGTTTTTTCCGTTTTTCAGTGATTGCTCATTTTTATAATGTTTTGAAGGGATCTCCACATAGGGAAACAAATCATGTTTATTTGGTGAATATATTCTCAAATTATTTTGGGAATAAAATCTTATAAATTTAGTGGTGATGAGATCTCAAATCTTGTTAAATTGGCGAGGATGAGATCTCAAAATCTCATTAAATTGGAAAGTGTTGATGCTCTCATAACTAAGGAGATTTTATCATATTTGGAAAGATTATGTATGGGCCGCATGGTCAGAGGGTGGATGGGCCCAAGTTGAAGGGTGCAAGGGCTGATTGTGTGGGCTGCATGGGCCGGTTGCATGGGCTGCATGGTGGGTCTAAAGCTAAGTTTTGAGGCAAGGGCTGACTGAGCGAATTCGAGGCTGGCTAGTGAGTTCAAAGTCAATGAGGTGCTAATTTTGAAGTTTTTCTTTCCTTCCGGCATTCGTTTTTCACAACTTCCATAACTTTTCAAGTACTGCCTCCATACGAGGCTCATTATCGGGCTCATGCAAAAATGCAGTGTCTACACTCAGTATAACCCAGAAAGTTAGAAAAAAGTTTTGAGCTTCCTTGTCAACATAGAAAATGAATCATTCATGCTCGGGGATCATAAATACTCAAACATGCTAACTATGCCTTAGATATATAAGTTGTAGATTGTACACATGATATCCCTCTAGTTCCATATGACCTCGTGAGTAGGAGGATTAGATGTCACTTTTGTGAATGAATCCTATATTTTTATGTTTTCATACTTTAAGTGTTTTATAACTTATAATCAGTGCTTTACAGTTTACAGTAGTGTTATACGGTTTATAATTACTATTTTACAATTTACAGTCAGTGTTTTATAGTTTACAGTCGGTGTTTTATTGTTACAGTTCATGCCTTACAGTTACATTGCATGATGTTCGGTTTGGAGTCCATGTTTTACAGTTTCCAGCCCACGATTACATTTTATGTTTTCAGTTTACGTGTCATGAATTTCAGGTCATGGTTTATATTTACAGCTTATGTTTCTCAGTTTGTAGTCTATGTTTACAGTTTATGATTTGAGTTCATGTCTTACTTGTTACAGTTCATGATTCCGTTTTCAGTTTATGATTTATATGATTTTAGTTCAAGCATTATTTTTTATATTTTACAATCACAATTTTTGCCATATTACAGTCATTCACTTACTAGGTCATTTATGCAACTTACTCTCCCCACTGTTCAGTTTTTTGTGTTGCTGGATTCTCATTGCGTAGAGGAAGATCTTGGTGAAGATGGATATTAGCTGCAGTCTTAGGTTCATTTATGTTTTATATTACTAATGTCATAAAGTGATGATAGTTTCGTATAAACGTCATTACACGTACTATGTATGAGAAATTTAAATTTAGGGTTATTCACGTTTTACTACTAAAGTTATGATAAAATAACAATTGGGTACTATGAATATTAACATTTTACATTTTACTACTAAACTTATATAAAACTTAACATTTTACTACTTTTCCATCTAAATCGTTAGTTGACCGTAAGTTGACCTTTAAAAAGACCATTTTATCCTCAAAATAAAATAAAATAAAAGTGAAAATTATAATTATACCATTTAAAAAACATATCTAAATCTTATATATAACAATAAAAGAGATGCAATCAACAATCACATTTATAAAAATACTTTAGTCTCTAAACTGTCCATAAAACCCAACAAAATAAAGAATTTAATTTACCCTTTAAAAAACATTTAATAATTAACATTCTCATAATATCCAAAATACTTTAAAGTATAACAATAAAAAAGATGTACTCAAGAATCATTAATTCTTTGTTCAATTATATTCTTGGCATTGGAGGGGAACAATAAAGACAATGAGTAATCGTATTGTCAATATCTTTTTTAGTTTTTATTTTTTTTATTCCTTTCGTAATGACAATATTACCCTTAATTTTTTTTAGAATATTTATAATTTATAATAATGTGTGGGTTAAGACTCTTTTATCTTTACGATGTCAGCATGATGTCATGGTCAACTGACGGTTTGGATGGAAAAGTAGTAAAATGTTAAATTTTATATAAGTTTGGTAATAAAATGTAATATGTTAATATTCATAATACCCAATTGTTATTTTATCATAACTTTAGTAGTAAAAGGTAAATAACCCTTAAATTTATATACGCGATACATAATTCATGTCAATTATGTTCAATAAAAACATATTTTTCCATAAATTATCATGTTGTTGGCATGTCATGAATAATGCATGTACATGTTCATTCATAATTGGACATGTCATTCACATGTTATTCTACATTATGGATGATCATGTCAGAGACTTATGGAGATGGTGATACCGTCTCTTATCGGTTTTGTCATGAATATACTACGATGTGACTAAATCAATCTGTTTTAATCAAACTTCAATGGTTAATCTAACTGCTATGTTCAATTCGGTTATGTCAGTTCGGTTTTGTTGTCCACCCTTCAATATATATTATATTTCTTATGTGTTATCTATCAATAGAAACTAAACCTAAAAATTACGAGAATCAATCAAAAATCAATTATCCTATTGTGAGTGAGTGTTTGGTTAAATTTATTATGCTAAAAATAAGAGATATGAGGTTTGAATTCTCGTACATAAGTGGAAAAGAAATTGAATTATTGTTAGGCTAATTTTAAAAGAGAATCCTATTGTTAAGAGATAATTTGTTCCACATGTAGAAATGACCAAATTATTTCTCTCCTCTTATAATTCTATTCATTTAATTTTGTGTTTATGTGTATATATCTAAAGTTTGGATGATGTCATGATGATGAAAAATTTCATGCATTAAATATCTTTTTTTATCTCTTATTATCACTTGAATTTGACCACGAGACGCTAAGTGTATTAATGAGTCATAATTACAAGTGGAAATTTAGTGTTGATTTGATTTTCAAACCATTTGATTTAGGAGTTTACTTTATAGATTAGAGATATGCAAATCTTGATCCCATTTCAACTATCGATTATAGATTTAGGATAAAAATGACCATGAATCTCGATTAGAATTCAAATTTTTTTAAGTAAAAATCAACTCAATTATAAATTTGAGACAAACAATCATCTCAAATATCGGTATAATCCACCAATCCTACTGTATAAATATAATAAAAGTAACATCAAATTTTCCCACGTGTTAATTATATATATATATATATATATTGTTAACGATGGGTTTTCGTTCCAATGAAATATTAGAAATTAACCCCTGGAACAAACCTCCTTCAGTAGTGAATTTATTTGGTTAGCAGGGAATCAAAGCAAACTTATCAAGTAGAAAAATAATCACATAGATAAATATTTACGTTGTTCAACGAAAAGTGGCTCTAACCTACGTCCACATGAGTATGGGTATTTTATTATGACTCGGGGTCAAAACCGATTGATCTATAACTGGGGTAGTGAGTTTACAAAGAGTTTACAACACCTCGGGTCTTACACTAGCCTGTGACTATTCACTCACTTGGTCAAGCAATCGATCAAGTTTCTCTCTCTATCACTAGTTTTTAAGCTCTTAGCTCTTTTACAAGTTATGAGATGTGAAAATTTCTATATTTTAAATTTGTAACTTCAAACCTTTTTATAGGCTTCTAAATTTCTATTCCACTGCATATGATGTAAGCTCATGTTACTATCATCAATGTAGTAATAACTCTCCTCAACTATCCATAATTTGGCCAATCAAATTAACCTTTTTCACTGTCACTGCACTGGCCTCTGCGACATCTGACGACTTTGCTCTGCCACTATACCGCCATATGGTGGTTGGCAGAGATTACTTCCAATGAGAACTGTTACTTTTCCCACTATTATCATTAGTATTCTAAAAGTTTATCATTTCAACTAGGGCATATGTCATATGACTTCAGTATAGGTCAGCCTGAAATCCTATCCCCATTTCTTGGATCAGCATACCAAGATAGATGATACTTTTTCAAACTTCCTGACTTCTTTAACCAAGTCAGGTTTACAAACAATGACCACTAAATTTTGACAAACACTCAAACGAGTCTAAATCCAGCACTTCTTCTATATGTCAAGTCGATATCTCAACTTGCTTCATCTCCCGCAGGTTCTGCCATTGGGAGAACTCTTCTATGCGGTGGGGTAGGATCCATCTATCTGACTTCATTCTCTCTGAGCCTTAAGGCCTTTATCATTATCATTTGTCCAAGTAAAAACCACTTTCTAGCCCTTCTCTATATTTGAACTTCGTCGAGGTGAAAAATCACCATCAACATCTGTACCATAGTTATCGGTATTAATGAGTTTGCAAGTTGATGTCAGAAACTTCATAAAAGATGGTGGTGTATGAAGTCAGAGACCGATATGATGTCCTCGGGCTGATACTCTCATGACACCTTATATTACTCCATCATGATGTCTCGTGGCATATTTCCAATACTTGGAATGTTTTTTGAAGGAAAAAATTCTCTCTCATGTTGATGCTTAAATCCATTAAATCCATACTTCACAGTTTTTCTGAAAATCAACCTCAGGTTCATAGCCTTGAACTGAGTCATGGCTCGTTTACCATATCTATCATTTTTCCCCAGTACCAACTACTATTATGATGCCTTGAGGCTGCTATCCCATTCTGATATCCTAAGGTTGTCATCTCATCATCGAGCCGACTTGAGTCAGCACCGGTTGGTCTTTGGCCAAAAATCTGAGACTGGCTTCATCATCTTTACTCTTCTCAGTAGGGCCATGGGGGAGAAAATCCGACCCCATTCCTTATAATTCGAAATTCCATGAGGAATCTTATGCAAAGTCCTAAAAAATAGGAAACAAGCCACATGGGAAAATTTCACAAAAATATAGTCTTGATGGGACATAAATAAGCCCTAAGTCATTCTGATAGGGAGATGGCTTGTGGGAAAGATTCTAACCGCAAGCCATATAATTTACTTGGCCATAAGAGAATAGACTATCCTTGCGTTAGCACTCAACAATAGAGACTCAATGGGACATAACCTAGGCTCGAGCCAATAACACATTTGTCCATAATGGAATGATCATTTTTTGCACCATTGTAGTAAGGCTATGAGGGAGAAATTATGACCTTCTGCCAATTAACACAATAAGACATTGGCGGGACATACCCAACCCTGAGCAATTAATACATTTTTCCACAAGGGAATGATCCATCATTATACCATATAAGTATGGCCATGGGGGAGAAACTCCAATCCCATGCCAATGAACACAATAAAGCATTGGTGAGACATAATCGACCATGAGCCATTAGCATATATGGCTATAAGGAAATGATTCATCCTTGTGCAACTCAATAACATGGTCTCGGTGGAAAGAATACAGGACCAAACCCATTATAGTCCATAATTCAGAAAGACCTAGTGATGAGCGGAAAATATATCACTATTTACCGTCCCTTTGACCTAATATTTTATTTAGTTTTTCGGATTTTATGAAAGTTTTGATGTGTTTTTATTTATTTTGTAGATAAATAAAGTTTTGGGACTCAATGGAATCAATCAAAATGAAATGTGGAACAAAGAAGGGCAAAAAATGGACTTGACATTTGGATTTTAGAGGTTTGAAACTTGAAATGGCGTTCTAACATAGTACAATTTCAGAAATTTCAACTTTGAGCAATTTTCATATTTTTGACATAACTTTGTATTCCAATATCGGATTGAGGTGATTCAAGTTCCCTATTTAAGAAGACGCAAAGATCTAGAACTTTTATGTTTATAAGATTTTCGAATTCTGAAGTTTTCATGACTGAAATTGATGAAAAATCCGATATTGTGTTATGTGTAATTACTAAAGTCATTATAAAAAAAATGACAATTTACAATTGTCAAAATTCCACCAAACATGCTTGCATGTTTGGTGGAGTGTTTGGTGGCGTATTTGGAGGAGTGTTTGGTGGAGAAATTAGTGGAATCATTTTCTTTACCTATAAATACCAAGCCATTTCATTTGTAAATTTCATACTTCCCTGAAGGTTTCTAATAAGGAACTTGAGGATTGTATCTTGTTTGTTTAGTTATATATTTTTAATTATGTATTTTTATTTTTAGTAATAATTAGTTTGTGTGTTTTTATTTTCTTTTATGTCTAGCTAATTTAATTTCGCTGGGGTAAAATGGTGAATCCTTTAATATTCTAATTTAGGTAATCTCACTTATATAATAATATATAAATTATTACCACCTATATCGCTGGTCTAATAATCTGGATTAATTAATGGCAGATTATGTTACTGCCTATATGGTCGGTTTAATGATAAAATTGGATTACCGTCTATATGGTTGGTTTTGTGTGACAGACTTTACCGCCTATATGAACTGATTTGATTGGACTAAAATGGATTACCGCCTACATGGCTGGTTTTATAAGTTTTGACATGATTAATAATGGATATAAATTAATCGGTTAATATTATCGGTTTATATATTATAAGAAGTGAGATTCCTAGGTTTAAAATATTAATTGTGAATCCCCTAACCCAATCACTTTCTTTTTATCTAGGAAAATGATGAAGCACAACATTAACGAGTTTAATAATTGATTTTCTAATATAATGTGTGATACATTAGGCTTGTTTATTGAATCTTGACCTTAATACTTCTTGTTGCATGATCACCAATAAGATTGATGTGGTAAACATAGATGAACTTGGAAAAGAGATTTTACATTTCAGCCTTAGATTCAATAGCACACGATCTCACTTGAGTGATTTCTTTACAGGATAGTAATATACCTGTTGGCTGTGGGTAGTCATAATTAGAACTTGAACTTAATGAATTCGGGTAACTTAGTTAATATAGGAATATAGTTAATTTAGTTACTTTGGATGTTTGCATTCGACCATCGGAAGATGCTTATGATATAATAGTGTTATTTTGAATTAAGAGGTTTTGTTGATTTAATGATATAATAGTGTTAGGAGCATATTAAAAATGTGTTTAATGAACATATAGGTATGAAAATAGTTGGTGTTGAGTAGGAATCAAAAATTTGGGGTATTGAGTTAATTAGGGGTTTTGAGAATTAAGAAATTTAAAGACTGCTTTGGTGATGTTATATGATGGGT
Source organism: Zanthoxylum bungeanum (assembly GCA_019454045.1). Classification (NCBI taxonomy): domain Eukaryota; kingdom Viridiplantae; phylum Streptophyta; class Magnoliopsida; order Sapindales; family Rutaceae; genus Zanthoxylum; species Zanthoxylum bungeanum. The sequence continues at coordinate 129,966 of SKCR01006927.1, read as the reverse complement.
GAATATGGAATTGTTGTATAAAAGTTGAAATATGGGAGAATGTAAGTGTATTTGGGTATAAAGACTTGAGGAAGTTAATTTCAGGCCTGAATTTTGGCTTGCGTCGTGATGCAAATCACCACACGTCGTGACGTGTTCTAGGAAATTTATGAAGAACTTCTTCTGGTTTGCAAGCGTCACGAAGCGCAACAAACTTGTGTCACGACGCGCACTGGAAAATTCAGGCAACTTGTTACTGGAATCAAGCGCGTCGTGACTCGCAATGCCTTGCGTCGCGACCCGAATACCGAAATTTCCCTAAAACAATTTTAAACCATCTCAGTTCCACCTTAGCATGTTAGAGACCACCCTTAGGGTCTCGTATCAGTTCGCATACATACATTACATCTTATTTCAAGCATGATATACTAAGTAACGATATCACGGACTTGAATTGAAAAAGTTTAGCCTAGTTTTGAAATTCATCTCATGGTTTGTAGTCTAACCAAGTTACCATTTATAGACCATTGTAAGAATTGCATTTACTTTCGATGAAACGATATAGCACCAGCCGGATTCCAATCAGTGAGTGGACAGTACCCTTTTAAATTGACTTTCATTTTATTATTTCATATCAAACTTATTTTTACGCTTTAGGGCGTTATATTATTTTTATTACAGTTATTTCATAAAAGTTTACGATTTAAGTTATGTTGAGAAAGAAGCATTTTCAAAGAATGATTTATGATTTTCGAGGCATGAGGGAAAAATCCACCTCAGTATGTAACTGTTACAGCCATGGAATTGACGGATGACATGTGCACATGTAGAGGATTGGGGGGACGACGATACGTAACGCCCTCAGATCCTAGTTCAGGACTAGGGAGGACAAATGCCCCTAGATCCTAGCTTCAGAGCTTAGATGGTAGCATAGATCTGCACCCCCAGTTCTAGTTCAGTGGCTTGGGGGACGATGATACATAACGTCCCAAGACCACTAGTTTCAGGGACAGTAATGGCATGCTTTAGGGGACGACGATATGTAACGCCCCAAAGTCATGGATTTGCACTCCTGGCTCTAGTTGGGTTTATGGGCGGACGGTGATACGTAACGCCCCCATACGTCAAGTTTTTCAGAGACAGATCAGTTTCCAGAGATCCAATTTTCAGAAAACAGTTTTTCAGATACAAGTTTTCAGAAGCAGGTTTTCAAAGAGAATTTGAGTTAATCTTTACAGAAAAAGTTCAGACAACGAGATTTTTCAGAAAAAAGCTCAGAGTTTTCAGACAGAAAAATAGTTTTCTTATAAAGCTATATCTTGAATTTTCGATTTTAGAACCTAATGCTTTTATAGCAGTATTTTAGTTTTTCGTCCACTCACTTAGATCGTACAACGATCTAACCCCCACTCCCAGTTTTCTTATTTTACAGGTATTCTCGGAGGAATAGCTCGGGAGGACGGATACTGTTGCAGTCATTAGAGGGTTTGGTCCACCAGGTCGAGTCAGTGTTCAGTTCAGACAAAGTCAGAGAATGTCATGTAGCCTTATAATTTTTCTAGTAAAAAGCATGCATGTAGAGAGTTATAAGTGATCATTTCTAAAGTTGTAATGTATAGAGAATTTGGGTATTTAGTTTGTAAAACATTATGCATTTATGAAATTGATTTGGGCATCAGTCCCATGTATGAGTTTATGTATCAGATAAGTTTATTGTTGTTAGAAAATCAGAGGCTCAGAGGGATAGTACGGCCTATTCCCTACTGGTAGCATCTCCCGGAATGGGGATGTTACAGTTTTCTTCCATTTTTTCTATCCTCTCTACCGTTGAAGTATCTGAAGCTCTATGGTTTCTGTCTCTTGCCATCATCTCAGTGTGTTTGCTATTTTCCATACTTCCCCACAGACGGCCCAACTGTTGACGATTGTTTTTCGTTATAAGGGTTGGAAATTAACCCTTCAAACAAACCTCATTCAGTTGTGAATTTGTTTAATGCGTAGGGAACCAAAACAAACTTAACAAACATATATATAATCACAGAGATAAGAATTTACGTGGTTCGATGGATAATGACTCCAACCTACCTTCACGGGAGTAAGTGAGTATTTTATTATGGCTCGGGGTCAAAACCGACCCGAACTGCAACTGGGGTAGTGAGTTTACAAAGATTTTATAACATCTCGGGTCTTACATTAGCCCATTACTATTCACTCACTTGGTGTTACAACCGATCAATTTTCTCCATATATCATTATTTTTAAGCTCTTAGATATTTTATAAGTTGTAAGATGCGAAAATTGCTATATTTTGAATTTGTGGATTCAACCCCTTTATATAAGCTTCCAAATTCACTATTCCATTATGATGTCAGCTCATGTCATTGTAATAATTGTAGTAACAACTCTCCTCAACTATCCATAGTTTGGCCATTCATATTAACCATTTTTCCTATTACTGCACTGGCCAATGACGGCTTCTGGCGGCTCTGCTCTTGTTAGGATTGGTGTTCAGAGTGCCAATCCGAATCGTATTTATGTTCGATTCATGAATACAAACAATTCAATTTTCCATAATATTATGTATTTATGGTAGTACTTCTTACTTTTATATACATATTCGATCTAATTACGATTAGATTGAAACTAAATATGATTTAGTGATATGTATATATTAGACAAAGACCCGATAATATATAATGTAGTGCACAATTACAAAGTAGTTTGTAACTGACATTAGGAAGTGTCACTACTAGAAGAATATTATCAAATAAAGTTCCTGGTCAGGATTTACTAACACGGGTCGTTTAGTAAAATCCGCTGAGACTAGTACACGTCGTATATCAAGACTTGGTCCGATGGTTTATCCCAATGAATCATGAGTCTGGGGAGACTCGTATAGACGTGTATGTGTTTATATTAGATAAACAATGAATGACTCACCGAAGATTTCCTAATAGTGGTACACCAACATCAATATGAATCTTCTCAGGTAAAGTGAGCATAATGGTAATTCGACTTGAGATACAATTGTGGATGTATTAGGTATCATCCACACTTTGATGGCAGTCACGTCACTGATCTATTTAGATCAGACCACCGTCTGTTCGTTGGGTGTAGACTGATCCTCATGATATCTTGTGTGTATCAAGATAGGATTCGTCAGTTCTTTGTACAGAGCATTGGTATTCAATGTGCAATTAGCAATCTGTTAAATCCATGGGCTCGTGGTACACTGTAGAAGTAATTTCTAAGAGTTATTAAGAGATTTCTAATAGATACGTCGACGAGATTATACCTATAGAGATTTAACATTTTTATTTATATCTATGGGATAATCCGAATACCTGTGACGGAAGGATTATACATATGTAGTGACCTCAACCTGTATGGTTCAAAGATTTTATCCGTGTCGTCATAATTTACAGGTGGGTAGATTATGGACACGAAATTGGATTTTGTGACGGATATGCCTGAACCTAGAGAGTCTCACTAATGAAATATACTCGTAGAGCACTAGGGTAACAGTTATAAATAATACTGATTATTTATAAGTCGTTTAACAGTTAAATGATAGTACATGCATTTGGGATCTTTCAGCCATTTAATAAATGTCAAATTGTGATATTTGATATTTGATATTTAATATATGTATTTTGATTATTTAATGTAAATATAATACATATATTTAAGATATTTGTATTTAATTATTTGATTATTCAAATGTTGAATAATTAAATTAATTAAATATTAAATATCTTTTTACTTTATTAAAGTAAGTTAAATAGCTCATTTTAATTGGTTTAAATGGAAAAATTTTGATTTGATCAAATGGTTTAATTTGATTGGCACATTTGTAGGTTTCATTTAATGGTTAAGTGATATATATCTTCAATTTTCCAACATTAATTAATGAAATAAAAAAACTGAAAAAAATCTTATTATTTTCCTCGATGTTTCAGCCACTTGTTGGAAAATATAAAAACCTTGTTTTCATATTTTTGTTTCATAACACAAGAACCCTAAAATCAAAATATAAAGTGAGTTAGAGAGAAAGAGAAGAAAAACAAAGAAAAGCTTGAAATCTTGGCATTTTTGTAAGTTTTTCTTTACTTTCTTCTTCATGAAAAATATTTCTAACACTCTAGGCTTCAATATGTGTAGCTCCGATCTTTCTCTACTCTTTTGTGTTTGTATATTGATGGTTGGGAACTTGATAGAAAGATGGAAGCATATATATATATGTATAAAGAATGAATGAAATTGGTTTATTTGTATTCTTTTAACCATTTGATGGTATTGTTGCCATTCTAGAGTTGCTTAGACACTCATAAATGATGTAGAATTGTTCTTGAGTTATTTCATGGTGGTGAGACTTGCTTGGTGTAGTAAGGATTGAATTAAAGTGTTGAAATTTATTAATTTTGGTGTTAATTGGAAAATTGGACAATTTTGAGAAATTAGGGTTCATAACCCTCTCCAAATTTGAGGCTTTTCATATACGTGTTAATCAGTGATGTATATATGATGCATATTAATTTTGGTGTTGATTGGACTTGATCTTTAATGGTTTTGAACCAATTTGGACTAAATTACAATTCTTGGAAACTTGAGGGACCTCTCGGCAATTTAGGGAAAATTGTTTTTTTGACTTGTAATTTTTATTTTCATGTATTAGACGTGTACAAATCATTTTGGTAGTGATTTGGAATCACCTAATTATGTATTTGACAAATTATGACTAAAATGATCAAAATGCAAAGTTTTGGGGCATTTTCGTAATTACTGAAAAATTTGGAAAATTTTTCAGAATTTTTTTTTCATGTGTACTTGATATTTTAATCATTTTGGTTGTGATTGGAAATCACCTAAGCTTGTTTTGAACAACTTATGACTAAAATGATTAAAATGGAAAGTTTTGGGGTTGTATGGTAATTTACTGAAATTCTGATTTCTGGGTTAAAAATTCTGTTTTTGGGTATTGAGTGATTGAAATAAATAAGTTTATTTTAATTACCCAAGAAAAATTAAGGAAATGGGAAAATTTGATTTTCCCGCATTCCGCTGCGTAACCCGGATAATTTGGCCAAAACCCCAATAAAAATGGTATCATAGCAGGTCTGAACTTGAACACATGATATGAATATGCCTTTAAATTCAATGTTTAATTTTTTTCTTACTTTATACATGCTTATATTTCTTTAATTTGATTAAATTAAATACGTTACATCTTTGCGGGAAAATCCATAATTAATAAGGTTTTAAAGTAATATGTATTGGATGCATATTTCTTGGTCCTTCTTGTCAATATAGTTTATGGATATCTGTTCTATGGCTGCATCCGAGAAAGTGCCAAAGTAGTGAGGGTGTAGTTGATAGAAATTTATCCATACCGGATGTATATGTGATACTAGATAAATTCAAGCGAAAGCGGAAATCCTGAACATGCCAAAGCTGTCAGGACTACGCAAGTATCTTGAATTTATCATTGACAAGTTTAACATTGGCACGCCTCCTTGTGAACGTGCTAAAGCTATCACAACGAGAACGAGCAGGACCGGAACCTAGGAGTCACTAGTGAGTGATTGACAATGAGTTGTCTACCTAATGACTATACGTAGGCGAGAACGTGCCAAAGCTGTAAGTCAAAATATATTCATGGGGTCCATCTCTCACTATGGAATTCAATTTAATAATTGAAATCCCATTTTCCGTTGGGGATTACGGTATTACGTAAAATAGTGGGAGACACTGCTTGGTTTAAAATTTCATAACTAAATCAGTGAGTAATATTATGAAAATTGCTGCTTATGTTTCCTTTATTCTATTGTGTTGATAGAATTAAAACTTCTAATCCACTGCATACATATTATTTGTATATGTTTTATGACTTTCCTTATGGTTGTAGATTTCTAGAATAAGTTCTAGATTTAGAATAGGCTTCGACATTGTTAGATTAGTCAAAATCATCGGGAACTATTGTTCCGATTTTCTTAAAAAAAATAAGATTGTTAGTGACTTAGTTTCTAAGTCATGATTGATAATCTAAATAGATATTCGTTTTAGGATATCATAGTCTAGAGAGAATAGTTTCTTTTGCAGTAAGAATTGACATGATTAGTTCATGTCTTGAGATTCTTGACTGACATTAAGAAAACCCTATTAGTTATTTTTTATCTGATAATGACGTTTCTTGGCTTAAGTGACCTTTAAAGGTAATGTGTCTAACACAATTTTCTAATCAATTATTTGCAATTATTTTGAATAGTTGAAGGCAAATTGTAAAGCTAAAGAAAGAAGATGCGTATAGTTGTGTATAAGAAATATCGATTTTCACAATACGACAGCTATAGGTATTGGATATCGGATCTCTCGTCTAGTTATTTAAAATATTGTTTAATGATTGTTTTGATATTTGATATCAAAACTTGTGACTATTGGATAGTTACTTATTCTTTATAAACAGTTATTACATATTTTAAAACGACTAGTGGTGTCATTGATGTAGAGATAAACATTAAGAAAAATATTCGGTTAACTAAATAACTTAGATCAGTGCTTTATGAGATTTTATCACACAAGCTTTAGATGCTCATTTCGTATGGTAAATGATGGTCTGATACGAGATCACACCACATATCCTTATCCATTTAATGAATATTGTATTGAGGAAGTGATTAAGTCTCATTTAACCGATGATCGTCATTGGACCACATATTTATTAAACTAATACATTAGATGTATGTAGTTTCATGAATTAGAAATTGCCTTGGATAATTTTCTTTACTTCGTAACTTAGTTAATAAGTTGTCATGACTTAGTTACGTGTTTCTAAAAGAACACATATTGAGCATCTTGAATGGTTCTAGAACGTTTAATATATTTTTGATGAGACGCGAATATAATATTTTGACTAGTTCAAAGATATTCGATTTGAAGTTTTGAAAACTATATCATTAAAATTCATCGTGAGTCTTTGAATTGTTCAAATATGTTTGATATGATCAAACATATGAATTTATGGCAATTAGTTCTAAGGTTATTCAATGAATACGATTCTTACTCAATATTATTCTTTTATGATTCTATTATGATGGAATTGGTCAGTAGGAGAAATCGAATCTTATATGATTTAATTCGTTGGATATTGTGTGTTACCGAATTAGTTTCAATACTCTTGGGATATGCTCCAATAACACTATTCATCCTTTTAATTAATGTTCCATTAGTTTCTACAGTTACTTATTTGATACGTGTAGGTAGAAAATTCGAATCTTGAAAAGTTTGAGATTTGAATCTTTCTTTTATATAATAGTTATATAATTGAAAAGTACTTGCGCCTCAGTGGTACAAGCAAAAGTTTATCATTTATTCTATTTAATAGAATATTGTATTATATTTGATAGAATATATTTTCTACGATTTCGAGTAATAAAATTGTTTTATTACTTGGTGCGTAACATTAGATGTTAACGATTGTAGAAAAGTCTTGACTTATTGAAGTTAATTGTGAGAGTGATAAACTATAAATGAAACTACATAATTAATAAGATGAAAATACCCTTAGAAAACTTCCACATAAGTCCAATAGAATGTTGGAATCATTTGCGAAGTATTTGATATTTAATGGTTCTGCTATTTTCTTATCGAATAAAATTATCCTATAACTTGTAGTGTGAGCGATATTTGATATCGATTTCGGAAGTTAACATTAAACCATAGATCTAAGATTGTTCGTAGCTTACTACGATCAAGTTTTGAACTTGATTAAGCTTTCTTTATGAATCGTTCATAAAATGTGTAATTATTTGCGCAGCAAAAGCAAAGTGAGCTTATTAAAGATTTGACCTTTATAGTATGACTGTGAGAAAGGTTATACTCAACAATCTATCGTAGATTATGAGGAAACTTGTCTCGAGTCGTACTAATTGAACAATTAAAAATTTGTTGGTTAATGTTGATATTAAACTATGTATTTTAGCTAGGAATGCAAAGTGGCGTTCCTGAATGGTTTCTTTGAATAATAAATCCATTGTGATTTCTTTGTTTGAAGAGTTCATTCTAGAATGGCCCTGGCGTTTGTATTCGACTAATATCATAGATTGATATACAAGCTTATAAAGCCTATTGTAGACTCAGGTGAGCTTTCCAGAATTCTATGTTCTCTAATTTTGATAACAATCAGATTGTCTGATTTTATCAAAGCACAGACAATACATATATGACAGTAGGGTAAATGAGAGCATACATATTTCTTATTAGTGTTATATATCCTAACGATATTATCATTATTAATGTAATAATGAGATGTTTATAAGTAAAAGGTTTACGTAAGTCTTCGTTTCTCCGTGAAAGCAGTATGAGTAGTCTTTGTTATATTTGATATAAAGTCTTATATATGATATAAAACTAAGAGACTTGTTAGATACTCTCATTTGCCGTGCATTAGATATAATCTAATATAAGACACAACATGACTAACTGTATGACAATTAGTATAATTATTTGACAGTTAGTGTGTCTCTTGTATATAGTATTAATCTTTCGTAAATGATGATTCATTTGTCGAAAGAGAAATTGATTAGAATGTCTAGTCAATCTTATGCATCATAGGATGATGGCATAATGAATACTATATTATGTGAAAATAAAGATATCAATTCAATCGTAATTGTTGCGAGCAATTTTGATATGCTACAGACCATAGGATGTGTGTGAAACATGTTCTTTGTTATCTTTGAGATATTAAGAACGAGTTTCTTATTCATGGAGAATATAGTCTGCAACCACGAGGGCCTGAGTAGTTTTGAGTCTAATTATGATGATAGCCGGTCTATGTTATAAAGAATCAGAAAGATGCAGTGGGAGTGTCACGAATGATTCTAATGTAAGTAGAATTAATTGTAACTTATGAAGTATTGACTTATGAAGTTACAAAGTGACCTTATAAATTAGAAGTTTTGATATTGGTGTTGTGCTTGCGGTTGTCTGCATAGTATTTTGGACCCGATCCTTAAATAATTGGACAATTCTATAGTTATAACACAATATTGATATTGCATCTAAGTCATATTGATGTATAACTTAGGTTATACAAAATATGAATGATGTTAGTTAAGGGAAACGTTTTGGGTTTGTTAGACAAACTCAATATGTTATACCAGTCTTACTTGTTGTTCCCTACCTCTTGAGTGATAAGTCAGCTCTTAAGGACCATGCGTATGTGATATATATTTTGATATGTATATGATGTCGTGGATTGGCACTAGAGCAAGTGAGAGAAATTGTTAGGGTTGGTGCTCAGAGTGCCAATCCGAATCGTATTTATGTTCGATTCATGAATACAAACAATTCATTTTTCCATAATATTACTTATTTATGGTAGTACTTCTTGCTTTTATATACATATTCGATCTAACTACGATTAGATTGAAACTAAATATGATTTAGTGATATGTATATATTAGACAAAGACCCGATAATATATAATGTAGTGCACAATTTCAAAGTAGTTTGTAATTGACATTGGGAAGTGTCACTACTAGAATTATATTATCAAATAAAGTTTCTGGCCAAGATTTACTAAAATAGATCGGTTAGTAAAATCCGCTGAGACCAGTACATGTCATATATCGAGACTTGATTTGATGGTTTATCCCAATGAATCATGAGTCTTGGGAGACTCGTATAAATGTGTAGGTGTTTATATTAGATAAACACTGAATGACTCACCGAAGATTTCCTAATAGATGGTACACCAACGTCAATAGGAATCTTCTCGGGTAAAGTGAGTATAGTGGTCCTTCGACTTGAGATACCATTGTTGATGTATGAGGTATCCTCCACACTTTGATGGCAGTCACGTCACCGATCTATTTAGATCAGACCTCCGCCTGTTCGTTGGGTGTGGAATGATCCTCATGATATCCTATCTATTTCATGATAGGATTCGTCAGTTCTGTGTACAAAGTATATGTATTCAATGTGCATTTAGCAATCTGTTAAATCCATGGGGTCGTGGTACACTGTAGAATTAAGTTCTAAGTGTTATTAAGAGATTTCTAATAGATACGTCGACGATATTATACCTATAGAGATTTGACATTTTTATCTATATCTCTGGGATAATCCGAATACCTGTGACGGAAGGATTATACGTATGTAGTGACCTCGACCTGTATGGTTCAAAGATTTTATCCGTGTTCGTCATAATTTACGGGTGGGTAGATTATGGACACGAAATTGGATTTCGTGATGGATATGCCTGAACCTAGAGAGTCTCACTAATGAAATATACTCGTAGAGCACTAGGGCAATATTTATAAATAATATTGATTATTTATAAGTCGTTTAATGGTTAAACGATAATACATGCGTTTGGGATCTTACGGCCATTTATTAAATGTCAAATTGTGATATTTGATATTTATATTTAATATATTTATTTTGATTATTTAATGTAAATATAATACATATATTTAAGATATTTCTATTTAATTATTTGATTATTCAAATATTGAATAATTAAATTAATTAAATAATAAATATCTTTTTACTTCATTAAAGTAGGATAAATGGCTAATTTTAATTGGTCTAAATGGCCAATTTTTATTTGATCAAATGGTTTAATTTGATTGGCACATTTGTAGGTTTCATTTAATGGTTAAGTGATATATATCTACAATTTTCCAACATTAATTAATGAAATAAAAAATTGAAAAAATGCTTATTATTTTACTAGAAGTTTTGGCCACTTGTTGGAAAATATAAAAGCCTTATTTTCATTTTTTTTTGTTTCATAACACAAGAACCCTAAAATCAAAATAAAAAGTGAGTTAGAGAGAAAAGAGAAGAAAAACAAAGAAAAATTTGGAATCGTGGCATTTTTGTAAGTTTTTCTTTACTTTCTTCTTCATGAAAAATATTTCTAACACTCTAGGCTTCAATATATGTAGCTTAGATCTTTCTCTACTCCTTTGTGTTTGTATTTTGATGGTTGGGAACTTGATAGAAAGCAGGAAGCATGTATATGTATAAAGATGCATGAAATTAGTTTATTTGTATTATTTTAACCATTTGATGGTGTTGTTGCCATTATAGAGTTGCTTAGCCACTCATAAATGACCTAGAATTGTTCTTGAGTTGTTTCATGGTGGTGAGACTTGCTTGGTGTAGTAAGGATTGAATTAAAGTGTTGAATTTTATTAATTTGGTGTCAATTGGGCAATTGGGCAATTTTGAGAAATTAGGGTTCATAACGCTCTCCAAATTTGGGGGTTTTCATATATGTGTTAACTAATGATGTATATATGATTCATATTAATTTTGGTGTTGATTGGACTTGATCTTGAATGGTTTTGAACCAATTTGGACTAATGTGCAATTCTTGGAAATTTGAGGGACCTCTCGACAATTTAGGGAAAATTGTTTTCTTGAATTGTAATTTGTATTTTCATGTATTAGACATGTATAATCATTTTGGAAGTGATTTGGAATCACCTAATTATGTATTTGACAAATTAGGACTAAAATGATAAAAATGTAAAGTTTTGGGGCATTTCCATAATTACTGAAAAATTTGGAAATTTTTTTAGAATTCTGTTTTTCATGTATAATCATTTTGGTTGTGTTTGGAAATCACCTAAGCTTATTTTGAACAACTTAGGACTAAATGATTAAAATGGAAAATTTTGGGGTTGTATGGTAATTTACTGAAATTCTGATTTCTGGGTTAAAAATTCTGTTTTTGAGTATTGAGTGATTAAAATAAATAAGTTTATTTTAATCACCCAAGAAAAATTAAAGAAATGGAAAAATTTGATTTTCCGTATTCCGCTGCATTACCCGGATAATTTGCCCAAAACCCCAACAGCTCTACCACTTCCTTATCATTGCACCGCCCTATGGTAGGTGGTAGAGGATAATTCTAATTAGAACCGTTTTTTTCCTACTATCATCATTAGTCTTCTAGAAGCTTATCTTTCAATTAGGGCACTCATCACATGACTTCAGAACAAGTCGGCATGTGATCCCATCCCCGCTCTTTAGGTCAACATACAGAGGTGGATAATACTTTGTCAAACTTTCTGACTTCTTTAATTAGGCCGGGTTTACAAATAATGACCACTTCGGGTCGGTTTTCACAAACATTCAAAGGAGCCCAAATCCAACACTTCTTTTATAGGTCGAGTCGGTATCCCAACTTGCTTCGTCACCAACAGGTTCTGCCATCAGAAGAACTATTCTATACAGTGAGGTCGAGTCTCTCTATTTGACTTCAGCCTCTCTGAGCCCCTGATCTTTATCATCCTCTTTTGGCTAAGTAAAAACCTCATTCTACTGCTCGATATTTGAACTTTCTCGAGATGAAAAACCACCATCAACACACACACAAGTATAAGAGTGTCGAAGTAATAAAATAACCCGGTAAATTCGGGGTCGTTCCACAAGGAATAGATTTAGTAAAATAAAATAATAATTTGAGTGAAAATAAAAAGAGTGAATTGTTTGAAGAGATTGAAAATTTTTAAATTGGACTACAATAATAAAATAAAATACTGGTACTAGAGGATCCACTTTTAATATTTCAAATTTAGAAATATCAATTTTTATAATATATAAATTGTCATTATTACCCAATTAATTTATTTCATGAATTAATTATGCCAAAACATATAAAACCACTCATAAAAGTGGTGATAACTTTTATCCATAATAAGTTCAGTTAGGTACTCAATTATGACAAATAAATAAAAACAACCATAAAAACGGTAACAAAGTTTGTCAATAATTAATTCAGATTTAAATTAAATATTAATCATTATATTATAAATTATATATTATAATATAAATAAGATTAATCTATATTTTCATATTAAAATCTTCACCCATTATCCCAGCAGTATGAAATTAGCTACTCATGATTTGAATAAAAACACTCATAATTTTATTAATAAAATAAAAAAATTACAAGAAAGCTTTTTTAAAAAATAAAACACACAAGAACCGAAACTCTATAAATTTCCAGAAAAAACCTTTGGAATCCGGGCTGAAATAATTAAGTTGTGCACCTCTATTATAAAGGTGCTCGCACCTCTTGATGCAATTGCAATTGATTCCACCAAACATGCAAACATGTTTGGTAGAGAATATTGACAATCATTGTTCATAATTATTTTTAACTTTAGTAATTACATATAACAAATTTTGGATTTTTCATCAATTTCGGTATTGAAAACTTTAGAACTAGAAAATCTTATCAACAACAAAGTTGTAGATCTTTAAATCTTCTTTCATCTGAAACTGGAATCACTTCAATTCGATATCGGAGTAAAAAGTTATGGCCAAAATACGAAAATTACGCAGGGCTGAAATTTCTGAATTTGTACACGGTTAGAACGTTCTTTTAAGTTTTTGGCCTCCAAAATCTATATATAATGTCTATTTTTTAGTTATGCATCTAAAATATTATTTCACATACATAAGAAATAAAAATCATGATAAAAATATATAAAATATAAATTTAATTATTATTTTATAAATATGTTAAATTAAGGAGATTAATGAAATTACAAATGTAAAATGATTATTTTTTTAATAAATATATACTTTTTAGTATTAGTTATTCATAACCGATAAATGTTACCCGCTTGAAGGTCAAGACAGAGATACTACTACGGCAGTATATCATTACTCTTAAAGTCTTATCATTAAGTTCTTATGTGTTAATATTTTATTTACTGGACTAATCTCTTTCTATTTTCTATTTTTATTTTTTTGTTAAAACAATTAGATTACCTCTTAATTAAATATTTTATTATAGGTAAGTGGTATTGACCTTTCATGAGCAAACTAATACACGTACAGCGTGTTCTTGCCTCGGGTGAGCAGCAAATATTTACGCCTCTGTATGTCATTTTTGCAGTTCAAATAACATATGATAAAATAATCTCCTTAATTTTAACAATTCATTTTTGTTTATTTTTGTATTATCTAAAAAAGTTTATTAGATGTGCAATTTAACCATTACAGCTTGTTTGATATTGTAGTTTGATTTACGATGAGCTAATAAAACTGTATTTAGTCATAATTTTGTGTCTGATCAATGTTAAAAATCGTGATAATTAATAATGATTTCTTTTAAAAATTATTATTTATAAAAATAAAGTTTTTTTTTTTTTAACGTTTACTTACTATCAAAATATTAAAAGAACATATTATAATTATTTTATTAATATAAAATAAAATTACAAATTATCGTTTATTCACCATTTTTTTAACCATTCATTAACACATTGTTTGGATGAAGTGTACAATGATTTAATAATGTACCGAATGACATAGTATGATGTATGGTATTGTATTATAATTATTGTTACATGTTTGGAATATGATATAATATGGTTTAGTTAAATAATATGTTTTGATTTGGTTAAATAATGTGTTTTTATTTGGTTTGATAGTAGGGTTGGTTTCAAAATAATAATTGATTAAAATGCCCTCAAGCATATAAATTCATATTTTTTTGGAAACGTTAGAAATCTCACCACCAAATCATCCGACTACGACTTAAGCGGATCATATAAAAGTTGACAAATTTATTATGATATAATAGTTAAAAATTATACCCTATACTACTTTTTTTTTCTTCTTTTTTTTTTTTTTTTTTTTTTTTTTTTTTTTTTCTTTTTTTCCCCCTCTCATTGTGTTATTTCTCAATTTCTAATGTAGTTTACTCATAATAACCTTAAATATATGCAGCAAAAGACACTTGCAACCTATAATTAATCAATATCTATGCCTCTGTCTTCAATGATTGAGTGAAACTTGTTTGAAAGGGCCAAAGAAGGGAGATGAAGGGATGCAACAGCATGGACAAAATTCTGAATTCACAATCATTAAAGCAAATAATATATGAATGTAATGATTATTTATCCTTCACCCGCCACAAGTAAAATGGAGATAGAAAATGAAAACTACATTTATGCATCATTTTTAAACTACTATCATGTTCTAATTGCAACAACTTGAAGATGAAAACAAACTGGAACTTGTGAATCTAATTATTTCTTCTCCCAACATTTTCTTCCTTCAAAAACACAATGAATCAGTGAGTTATAAAAGTACTAATTCAGCAGAAATCCTGTGAGAACAGGCTGCTGCATGGAAACTTCCCATGCATAATATCCAGCTGCCATGCATGATAGGAAGAGGCCAAGGCAACCTTAAGTGGTAATTATCATAAATCTAGCTAGCTTGTTGAAATTTTGAGAAACCAACAAACAAACTTTCGGTGGTTCATTGTAGTTTTGTTGAATTTTTGGGCTTGATGAATGCTATAAATTCAGAGCTTGTGCTTGAGCTTATGGCATCCCAAAGTTATATAGAGAGAGTGGAGTGAAGTTTTTTTCTTAAGTTTATAGACTTGTAATTCTATTCTTGTAAGTAATAGAAGGTTTCGGTTTTTCCTCAAATACACTCTAGAGTGATCTGAGAATCACAACAAGTGGGATCATGAGCTTTGGTTATACTTTGGGGTCGTAAAACCGAAGAACGGAACTCGGTTCGGAAAATTCAGGTTTCGGCAAAGTTGTCAAAAATCAAATTTGAGGATATCATCAGCTAGTTCACGTCGAGACAAGTTCAGTGGTATTTTCCGGCGATCAAACGGACATCCGAGGAGCCCGCATGCACCAGAGAGAGAAGCCCACTCTTGCCACGCGCCACACGCGCGTCTAGAGGAAGAAGACGATTACGCGGCGTCCACGGCAGCGCCACGTCAGTGCCCAGCTAGCGCCACATCATCACACACTCATCAGCCACGTCTCATCGCCACATGTCATCCGCGTCAGCAAGCCAGTCCCACTTTTTCCACGTCATCAGCCACATGTCAGCCATGTCAGTTATCCTGATAAATTTCATTGAGCCCCTTGAAATCTTTGAAATTTATAGTTTAGCCCCAAAAGTTTTAGAAATTTACAAATCAGTCCATGAGTTGGATTTGGACCAACGAAGTGTCTAATCCACCATTTTCGACCATTCCGGAAGCAACGGTGACCTCTGATTTAAGAAATTCATCCCTGAGTTTAACCTATTTTCATTTTAAACTTTAAAACTTAAAATGGAAATGGAAGATTCCCCTTCTGGTGCAATGATCAAGCTGACGACAACTAATTACTTCCTCTGGAGACCTCAGATGATAGATTATTTACACTATAAAGATTTGTTTGATGTTATCGAGGTGAAGGGAGTGAGATCAGAATCTGTTAAAGAGTATGACTTTAATAAACTCAATAACAGAACTCTGGGTCAGATTAGACAGTGGATCGGTCACAGTGTTTTCCACCACGTAGCACATGATACAGATGCTTACGAAATGTGGAGGAAATTGGAAGACATGTTTCAGGCCAAAACAGCTCGGAATAAAGCCTTAATCATGAGGCGTTTGGTGAACCTGAAGCTACGAAGTGGAACTTCCGTTGCAGAACACACCAACGAGTTCCAAAGCCTGGTAAACTAGTTGTCTGCAGTAGACATGCAACTGGCAGACGAAGTTCAAGCTCTCTTGCTACCCAGTTCTCTTCCTGATAGCTGGGAGACACTGGTGGTTACTCTCAGCAACTCAGCTCCAGGAGACAAACTTACCATGTCTATGGTAAGATATGCCCTGTCAAATGAAAAAGTGAGAAGAAAAGACGTGGGTTCAGATCAAACAAAAGCCCTTGTCTCGGAACATCGAGGGAGACAACATGAGAAAAGTCAAGGTAAAGGGAGAGGCAGAAGCAAAAGTAGGTATCCTCATCACTAGACGAACCATGAACAACTTCATTTGCGATCTTCATCGCTATAGTTTTGGGCTTTTGATACCCAGAAAGTTTCTGCTCAAAGCCTGCAGTTTTTCTATGAGGTTTTCTAGATTAAGCTGATCGAGGTCATTGCTTTCCTCGATGGTGGTGATTTTGGGTAGGAACTTATCAGGCAGGGATCTAAGGATTTTCCTAACAATCCTGTTGGTAGGGATAGTCTCACCTAGGTTAAAACTAGAGTTAACGATATCGTTAATCTTAGCATAAAACTCATCGAAGGTCTTATCATCTTTCATATAGGCGACCTCAACCTAGTAGCAAGATCCTGGAGTCTATTATTGTTAACTGATAATGTGCCTTCATGCACAGTCTGTAGGATGTCCCAACATCCTTGACTATCTCACACATAAAGATTCTCCTAAACTCAGCAGAGCAAACATCACCATGTATGGCATTGAAAGCCTTGCTTTTTTTATTGCTAGCATCAAATTCGTCATTGGTCCAGGTCAATTTGTCTTTAGGCGAATAGACCCCATCAACTATAACAACGAGAGGTTTCCACTCGTGTTCAACAGTCATCTAGACCCTCTCATCTAAGGACTTAAGGAACGCTTTCATGCGAACCTTCCAATGTAAATATTATGTGCCATTAAAAAATGGCGGACAATTTAAGGGTTGACTAGGCCCCATAGCTAATGGGTTAAGGATCGAGTTCAGGCTCTGATACCAATTGAAAATTTGCGATTAGCCTAAGGTTCTAACCCTATGCAGAATTAAACATAATAAACAGGACAAGTTCTGATTACTGTAACTATGAAATCTCAACAAGCAACCACAATATCAACCAATAATAATATCCACAATATCAAGTCAAACTAAAATAAAAATTGCAGAAAATTAAATCAATCATACAAAATCAAAACAATAATTTTGGCGACGAAGTGGAAAACTCATGCGAGTAAAAAAAACCACTCCGGGTATATCGGCTACCAGCCCAATCCACTATATAGAGAAAAACTTACAGCAATGGTCAAGACCTATAGTGGCAACTCAACTGACTCAGTACCTCAATACTGCAAGAACTCAAGGCAACTCCTCAAGCCCGCGACCCACAGTTTTCTTCAGAACCTCTGAAGTCTCTGAGTAGATTGTATTATCTCTGACGCCGGAACTCCGACTACCAAACTTCCTCCTAAAGAACTCTAAATGGTTAGGAATTTTGGGTTAAGTTTTGTTGAAGGTTTATCAAAGATTGAATCTCACCATTAATGAAGAAAACAAGGAGATGAAGAAGTCTTCAATGGTGGAATCAAGAAGGTTGAAAGCTTTGAGAGATTTAGGCTCAAGGAAAAAGTATTTCAACCAATGGGGATGGCGGCTACATCTTATATTTATAGGTAGGGTGAAAAGCTAGGGTTTTTCAAAGTGAAAAGGCACAAAAATGCGTTCAGATCACAATCGCGTTCGAACACAACATGAACACGTGCCTACTGGAAAGACTCGTTCGAACGACACTCGAACGCACCTCGAACGGATGCTTTCTGGAATGTCCCCGTTTGAACCCAACAAGAACGTGCCTCAAACGTTTGCTCTCTGGAATGATCCCGTTCAAACCCAATGGAGAACGTGCCACTAAAGTCACACGTTCGAACCAAACAATGAACGCAGCACTAATGCCAATGTTCGAACTCTGCAGCGAACGAACCACAAACGCTTTTCAGATGCACAGCAGCCAAATACCAGTCCAATTATACAAAATTCTTCAAGACTTGTTACAAATCAGTTGAACTTGTTTTGTCACAGGCATTGCCAATAAAAATGGAACTAACACTTAACACTAACTTTTATGAGGTAAGTGATCTGTTAGTAAATTTTAATATATATGTGGAGTATTTCAACTTAAAATTTTGATACAAATGATTAAGGGTCTGTTTGGTTCAACGAATGAAGGGGGGAATTTTAATGGATGAGAGAGGATGGGAGGGGGTGGAAGGGAAAAGATTTTAATTAAATATATGTTTGGTTCAAAGGAGGGGATGAGAGGGGAGAGGATGATTTTTTTATTTAGATATATGTTTGGTTCAAGAAGGAGAAGAGAAATTTTAAAACTAATTTACTATTTTATCATTGTAGCTTTTTATAAATAAAATTAAAACAATATAGGCTTATATTATCTTTGTATTAAACAAAGAATAAAATTAAAATTAAAAGCTCTACATAATACGTGTTATTAAAAATAAAATTAAAACAAGCATCAAACCAGTAGCTAGGTTTTGACATAGATGAATAGATAAAGAAACATTGGAAAATATCCAAGTTTATAACATAAATTACTAAAATGATTAAGTTCAGATAATACGCAAAATGTTAATAAGATCAAGCAAATATAAGAGAAGAAAATAAGAAGAATTGAATGGTGAAACAAATATAAGAGGGATTTGTAATTAGGACAATTTTGGATTTTAATATATAAGTATGGATAATTTAGTCAATATATTTAAAATTTTAATTGCTCACTTTCTCTCCCCTCCAAAAACCTCCCACTTTTGGAGGGGAGCTAAAATTGGCTTAGGAGAGATTTTGCTCCCCTCCCCCCCCTTAAAAAAATTAAACCAAAAAAAACATAATTTAAAAATAACCCCTCCACTCCCCTCCAAAACCCCCCAACCAAACACATTGTAAGTGATTGATCAAATCTAATCCAATATTTATATCAGAAGTCAAAATAGCATTTAATAATATTAATTAATCAATTATTAGATTATAAGAAATTTATAACTACAAATTTTATTAAAATAACTTAACCTATACAGGCCTTACATCAACGACGTAAAGGCAAGTGAGGAAAATTAATTTATTAAATGTGTCACATAAATGAGAAATTCTTATGTACAATTGAAATATCACATCAAAAATATGGATTGGTACCACAAATTAATAAGAAATTGACAAGTGAAAAAAAAAACAAATAAGCTATCTTTTTTTGAAATAGTTAGTGTTGATAGTGGTTTTTAAGCATAAGTATCACCAGCAGTTCATAAAGGGCAGGAAAAGAATTTCATATCCAGAATGTGATAGTACGAGGACCTGACGCAAGAATACCTGATTGGGCAAAGTGGTCGGGGTCTGTCCATAATAATTGACCGATCCGATGAATGTGGCTATACAGAGACCAGAGACCGAGGACCATAGACCCGACCCGACCTATAGGGCTCGGTAGAACAGGATGAATCTTGCTCTTTTCATCGACCTAGTAGGGTGAGCTTAGGATAGTACTGGCCAAGTCGAGCGTAGCAGAACAAGTTCGGCCTAGGAGCTTGTCCTCTTCATTAAGTTCAGATATGACAGGGGCGATTAGATAGTCCTCCTCTGACACACGTCATTGTGTGAACATGTGTATACAGGCTGGCATCATAAAGGTAGCGTGTGGAGTTTTCCCAAGAAAAAATGGTTTAAAGATATGTCAGATGGCAGATATGCTTTCGGTGGAGCAGTTAGGGTAGAAAGTCCATCCTGCAGCAGTAAGTCCACGTGACTGACGTCACAGAGATAGTGGAATAATACTACATTTTCTCAGTATATAAAGGGGTTGAGAACACATTTGTGGGGGTTAGCTAATTTATTTCAAAACACTACTTGTATAAAAACAAAGTGAACACACTAGCTCGGCAATATCCGACCATTGTAAAAAGAGGTCGGTCGAGCTTGACCACGTTATAAAATTAGTTTATTCTCTTGTTCCTGTGGGCGTAAGTTGGATCCATTCTGTCGAATCACGTAAATTCTTTGTTGATTCGTGTGCTTGTTTTTATTTATCGTGTTAAGTTTGCTTTTGGTTCCCAACAAACCAAACAAATTCACAGTTGGAGGACGATTATTTGAGGAGTAAGATTCTGAATTTGCCCCTGGAATGAAAATCACTCTTCAACAGTTGGTGCCAACTGTGGGGATCAAAACAAAAAGCAATAGACGTACTAAGACAATGGTAGGAGATGAGAACCACATGTCTTCAGAGGGTTCAACAACAGAATGGATCGAGAAGATGAAGGAGAACATGAGAAAGAAAATGGAGTCGAACCAGACCTTCATGAAGGCCATGATGGAGAAGCTAGAGAGACTGGAAAAAATAAATGAGGAAAGGTTGGTGGCTGGTCCAAGCCAGAGGAGAGGCGAGATAGCCAGATGAGAGGCGAGATAGCCAGATGAAAGAAGGTCATAGGTGTAGCTGAGGATGATGAGGCTAGAAAGAGAGATCTTCAGAGAGTGAGGTCAATAGTTATAGCCAGAGTTTTACCGGAAGAAAGGTCGTGGGAGGAAGAACAAGGGAGGCAAACACCAGAGTCTTCCAGTAATAGTCCGCGTTTCACGAAAAATGGCCATGGGAGATATGAAGGGGGATATCGGGGGGGTACCGAGTCATAAAATGTATCGCGCACGGAGAGGCAGGTGTGGGAACACACAGCTACCTGGGCGACGCGTGCTGTCCTAGGCTCGCGGCCTAGTTGGGAGTACGGAGTAGCCACAGGGGACTAAACGGAGAGTAATGGAGTCGCCACCCGGTGTTGAACCAAACGGAAAGAGATTTAAGGCCGCGCACTCACCCCTCGCAAGGGAAAACCTCAAACCGTTGGGTTCGGAATGGTCCCTTACTTATGTCACTTGTAATAAAATGATTTATGTAATAATTTAACCAGGCTTAAATAACATTTATTTCCAAAAATATCATGCTTCTAAATTCATATGCATACATCAACAAGTTCATCACAACATGCAACATCACATGGCAATCTCATGAACATATTTCAATCCTATGATATGGAAAACTAAGAACAACCTAATCATGATTGAGTACTATCTCATGAACCTATTAACCAAATAACATGCTAACAGCCTAATCATGCTTGAATACAATCCCAAGAACACATAGAATGGATAAATGCAGGAATACAAATAATACGGTTGGCTATATAACACAAGAAAGATCAACCAAGAGGCAATTATGCATGAATATGATAAGACAGACTCGGTTCAGTGTGTGCGCGTTCGTGTAGCGTTCGTAAACGGGTTCGAACGGTAAACAGAAGGTTCGCGTTCGTATGGCGTTTGATAAAGCGTTCGAACGGAAATGAAACAGAATGCTCGCGTTCGTATGGCGTTTGATGACGCGTTCGAATGGAAATGAAACAGAATGCTCGCGTTCGTATGGCGTTTGATAACGCGTTCGAACAGAAATGAAACAAACTGCTCACGTTCGGGGGCTATTTTATGTGTGTGTTTAGGGCTGCTGTATGGGCTGTTTTGGGAGGTGTAGGGGCTGATGTTTTCGGTTGTGGGTGGGGGAGATGAAGGGGATTATTTCTATTTTTCTTCTTGTTATTGCCGTGAGTTGTGTGTATCTTATCTGTATGAGCTAGCTAGGGTTTAGAAGGTTGGTGAATGGTTCTTTTTATAGGCAAAGGGTTAGGCTTGACAAGGAAAGGGATTTGATTTGGTGTTGGATAAGGGAAGTCAAGATTGAGGGGGGACAAATCTTGGCTAGATAGGGAAAGTTGAATATTTAGTTTATGTTGATTAGGCATACAATATTTTAAGTTTGGGAATAATATATTGTTTGATTGATTTTAACTTGGTATGATTATATTTGATCGGTTTAGATTAGGTATGATATCTTTTTAATTTGGTATGTGATTTTTAGATTTGTTTTGATTTCACCATGTGTTAAATATGTGTTTTAAGTGGGCTTGGGCGTGTGGGCCAAGGCTTGGGCGAATTGGGCTTGATGTGAGGCTAGCAGCAAAACCAAAATTACCGACACCGTTCGAACGCCTCCTCGAACGTGGCACGAACGTCCGCAATCTGCCTGACGTTCGAACGAAGTAACGAACGCAGCACCAACGAAGACAGTGAACTTGTTTATTCTGAATTCCCCCTTCCGATGTCCGTTTTCCGTGACCTCCGTGACTTAAAAGGTAGTGTCTCCAAAATGAGACTCATCATAGGGACTTATGTGTAAAAATGCAGTGCCTACAGTCGCCCCCACTTTGATGGGACTTGTGTAATGTGCAACAGTGACAATCCTATCAAAGTTATGCAATGCATTTTCACTTACCTGGCTCGCCAACTGCCACTTGACTCTCCACGTGTTGAGCTGATTTAGGTGGTGAGGTGCTGCGACCCCTGGTTCATTCCCGAACCGTGTTGTGATGTGGTCCATTCCCGAACCGTTGCCGTAAGGTGGTCCATTCCCCAACCGTTACTGTGAGTTGGTCCATTCCCGAACCGTTACTGTGAGGTGTTCATTCCCGAACTGTTATCATGAGGTGGTCTATTCCCGAACCGTTACTGTGAGGTGTCCATTCCCGAACTGTTACTGTAAGTTGGTCTATTCCCGAACCGTTACTGTGAGGTGTTCATTCCCTCCCGAACTGTTATTGTGAGGTGGTCTATTCCCGAACCGTTACTGTGAGGTGTCCATTCCCGAACTGTTACTGTAAGGTGGTCCATTCCCGAACCATTACTGTACGGTGGTCCATTCCCGAACCGTTACTGTAAGGTGGTCCATTCCCGAACCGTTACTGTGAGGTGTCCATTCTCGAACTGTTACTGTAAGGTGGTCCATTCCCTTCCCGAACCGTGCTTCCATTCTTGGAGTGCCATTCTCGGCCTGTTCATTCTTGAACGTGTTCCATTCTTGGATTGCCATTCTCGCTTGTTTCATTCTTGAACTGTCCATTCCCGGACTATATCTCCATTCTCGGAGTGTCATCTCCGACTTGTTCATTCTTGAACTCTGCTCCATTCTTGGATTTCCATTCTCGGCTTGCTTGTTCATTCTTGAACTGTGTTTCCATTCTTGGAGTGCCATTCTCGGCTTGTTCATTCTTGAACTGTCCATTCCCGGACTATATCTCCATTCTCGGCAGAACTGATCCGATGTAAGTGGGCCTCGCCCCCCAGAATGCCATACCCTGCAATGCTGATACTGAAGTGATGTGGGCCTCGCCCCCAGAATGCCATACCCGGCAAGACTGATACTGATGTATACTACGGGCCTCGCCCCAAACTGATGTTGTTGTGGGCCTTGCCCTAAACTGATGCTGATGTTGGGCCTCGGCTGAACTGCTACTGATTATGGGCTTCGTCCCCAGACTGATACTGATGTGGGCCTCGACCCTCGGGATCCATCCCAAACTGATACTGATGATATGGGCCTCGCCCATGTGATTCGTTCCTGAAGATTGCTGACATTGTACTGTTACTGCTTCTGGTTGGCTTGCATTCGGCGCTTTCTTTTTTCTCCTTTGAAATCTGTTATTACAAAACAGAACAAACACAAAAAGGATGCAAATATGTTACGTGTATGCATGCATGCATGATTGGGTTTCCTATCCCGTTGGGCTAGGTCTTCCTTCAATTCTCTTGGTGACTGCTTAGCTTTCTCTTCCTCAGACAAGCTACTTCTTCAATCTGTCTACGTTGATCGGCTCGGCGAACTAATTCCCTTCCAAGTCTGATATTTTTACTGGCTCTATTTCCCAATTTCTGGATGTCTATCTTATCTTTTCTGTTTGCTTATTTCGAAGGTTCCCCGTGTTCATCACTGGATTCCGTAGTACCAAGGTTGAATACTTTTCTCAAATATACTCATATTGCAGGAGAGTTTCAGCAAAATGAACGTCTTTATTATTATTGAGGAAAATAGTTCGAAAAAGTAACAAAATCAATGCCATTTAAAAAACTGGATCAAATAGACTAGGAGGAACATCTCCATCATCCGCAGCACCGCCTTCTTCCTCGGCCTATGGTTCTCCCTGCCATCCATGTAAGAAGCTTGGTGGTTGATGGTTTCCTTTTCATGGGTTGGGTATTTTATGGAAATCTATGATCTGAATTTCATGCCTGAGGCGGGTGCAGTTGTCGGTGTCATGGCCATGTAGCTGGTGGAAGTGACAATAAAGGTTCACATTTATGTGTGGTGGTGGGGGGGAGCGGAAGTGGCTTGCCTTCTAAGGGTTTCAAGATTCCTTATCCTGGTAACTTTTCAAATACCTTCGACAAAGGCCTACCAAGGTTGGAGAATTGCCGGTTCCTGATGGCAAGCGACTTCGGCAGTAGCGGCTTAGTCTCAGAATACCCCCCAAAAGTCCGCCTATTCTGGCCATAGGACTTTCTGTTTTCAGCCTCCTCTTCCTCAATATCCATGACAGTTTCCCTCAACTGTCGAAAATCAGAAATCATCGAAGTCATCCTCCTCAGCTTACTATAAATAGAAGGCTTGGTGCCCTTGAGATCATTTTGATTTGGTCCTTCTCAGAGGGCCGAGTCTGCATTTTCATAAGCTGGCTTCTCCAGCGGTCTACATACTCCTTGAAGCTTTCTTCCGGCTTCTGCTTAGTGGTTTCTCCAAATCACGGAGTGACAAGTCAATTTCTAAGTCTGTAACATACTGCTTCAGAAAAGCATCAGCTAGTTCCTTCCAATCTTCCTTACCTTCTTCTCAAGGCTATGATACCAAACCACAGGTGCCCCCTCGAGTGACATCCCAAACATCTTTTGGACTTGGCGCTGTGATAGGCCCATTAAACTCATTACTGAGACATATTGCTGCAGATGGACTCTCGGGTCTCCATTCCCATTAAACTTGGCCATGTCGGGCAATTTAAACTGAGCTGGCAGCTGTTCTCCGAACGTCATTGCCTCATAATCTAACAAATCCTCATTCTTACCCCTCATTTTGCGGGTAACTGTTTCAACCTGATCCCGAAGCTTCTGTAACTCTGCCTGAGACCCAGATACTCTGCCTGCTGCATACTCTGCCATATCATCATCAAAAGCGGGGGTATCATCCCCCAACCCATTCGAAGGCTCATCACGCCTCACATTCTCAGAATTTCCCCCGGCACGGGCACACAGCCATATTTGTCATGGCAGTAGTCAAGGCTTGCAACTGTTCAGTAATCTTGGCGAAGCCATTTTCCAACTGATCTATCCGGGATACCTCAATATCTGATTCACTCATGTCTGTTCTCATATTTTGGTGAGTCTTCCCTCTTTTCTAACCCAACGGGAATCTATGATGGCTTTCAGAACACAAGGGTTAACATGATGTATGTATGCATGGGGTGCATGAGATGCATGTAACCATATATAACATACTAAATCAACTAAAATTCTCAAACAAATCGGCCCGTTATCATTTTAGAATCTTCCGGGCTAATCGTCATAGGAGTGAACCCATCCCAGTTTAAATGGCCCAATGAGTTCACATCTCATGACAAAGTGCCCGACTAAACCCAAATGATAACGTTCCGAACACAATCACAAAGTGGCCCATCAATCACTTAGAAGCCTTTGGCCCAATAGGCATGGAATACATTCTTGTCCCAGTTTAAATGGCCCAACAAGCCCAAATCCCATGACAAATGGTCCAAATGGGTTCAAACGACGATGTTCCCAAACACAAGCATAGAAGAAAGATGATGCAACATGACATAATAATTTCTACAATAATGGCCTATCAACATTTCAGAAGCTTTTGGCCTAATAGTCATAAGGTGTGAACTTGCCCCAGTTTAAATGGCCCAGCAAGCCCGCATTTCTGACAATAGTCTAACTGCATCCAAATGAGGATGGTCCACAAGCACATATTCAAGGAAATAATTGTTACTTTAGCCAACCCGGTCTATGGGTGGGTTAGTAAGAGTATAGACAAAGGCTCTCACCGGCGAAGGATGACCCACAACTAGGTCTCCCCACTCAAGGGTTCGAGCAACCAAGTGAGCGCACACATTTTTATACACTAAGGTACGTGCCAATGAGCTATGGTGTGTGACAGACTGTCAAGCCTCTTAGGCTCTTATTGCTTGGTGTCAGGAATAAACAACGAGTCCTCCAAATTAGTCCATCACAAAAGGCTACGAGTAAATGGCTATCTAGGTGCCTTCACAGCTTTTCCTTCTAGAAAGGTAGTGAGTGAAAGAAGACACCAAACCATTACCTAGCCTTAAAATGCCTTTGATTAAACCCTCACTTTATCCACTATAGACACGGTCAATTAAAACATAAATCCAAACATTACAAGACAATATTTCGGGGCCAATTCTCTATCCCCAGTGGATTCGCCAGACTGTGGGAACACACAGCTACTTGGGCGACGCGTGCTGTCCTAGGCTCGCGGCCTAGTTGGGAGTACGGAGTAGCCACGGGGGACTAAACCGGAGAGTAATGGAGTCGCCACCCGGTGTGAACCGGGAAAATGAGATTTAAGGCCGCACTCACCCCTCGCAAGGGAAAACCTCAAACCGTTGGGTTCGGAATGGTCCCTTACTTATGTCACTTGTAATAAAAAGATTTATGTAATAATTTAACCAGGCTTAAATAACATTTATTTCCAAAAATATCATTCTTCTAAATTCATATGCATACATCAACAAGTTCATCACAACATGCAACATCACATGGCAATCTCATGAACATATTTCAATCCTATGATATGGAAAACTAAGAACAACCTAATCATGCTTGAGTACTATCTCATGAACCTATTAACCAAATAACATGCTAACAGCCTAATCATGCTTGAATACAATCCCAAGAACACATAGAATGGATAAATGCAGGAATACAAATAATACGGTTGGCTATATAACATAAGAAAGATCAACCAAGAGGCAATTATGCATGAATATGATAAGACAGACTCAGTTCAGTGTGTGCGCGTTCGTGTAGCGTTCGTAAACGCGTTCGAACGGTAAACAGAAGGTTCGCGTTCGTATTGCGTTTGATAAAGCGTTTGAACGGAAATGAAACAGAATGCTCGCGTTCGTATGGCGTTTGATGACGCGTTCGAACAGAAATGAAACAGAATGCTCGCGTTCGTATGGCGTTTGATAACGCGTTCGAATGGAAATGAAACAGAATGCTCACGTTCGTATGGCGTTCGTGAACGAGTTCGAACGGAAATGAGACCTGATGCATGATAAGGGACGCAATACATAAACAACAAAATAAAGGGGGCGCGGCGAAGTACTGCGGTAAAAGTGGCCTTTTGGGGGCTCTTGATCTCTCAAAGAGAGGACCTTTAGACCAACATACTAAGCCCATGCGCGTCATATCACATCATGCATACAAACATAAAGACAATCATATTCAACTAAGTATATCCAATTGAACGTGTCTTGCATCCAACCGAACACACATCAACCGGCGCGGCCAAGCATCGTGGTAAAGGGCTTTAACCCCTCCCCATAGGGGATCTTTCATTCCACTTACTAAGCCCATGAGCTCGATTGAACCATGCATAAATAAGCAACAATATTAAACGTAATGTGTCCGATTGAACGTATCTCGCATTCAATCGAACACCCATCAATCGGTGCGGCAAAGCATCATGGTGAAGGATTTTAACCCTTCCGATTATGGGACCTTTCATCGCACTTACTGAGCCCATGCACTCGATTATATCATACACAAATAAGCGACATACAGAATTTAAGTAACAAGAAATAGATAAACCAAAGCAACACAAAACAAGAGAAGGTACCGTTTACTCAAGTGGTACGTGGAGTTGTATCCCAAGTACAGACCGCACTACCGTCCATTCGGATTCGGCTACGGAATTTACGTCTGGGTTTCCATCCTATGTACCACAAGAGATGACACTCTTCCATTTCGTTCAAGCCACAACATGCATCCATAAACGACTCTCATGCGAATAAAATTCAATAATAAAAGAAACGAATATAAAATAATGAAAAAGTGCCCTCAGGTCTAACCTTTTAAGTCGTCTCGCGGACTCGCGTTTCACGAAGATCGGAAGGGGTAAAGCTCCGCAACTCTTCCGGTTCACTGGTTCACTGCTCTCGTTCGTTGTCTTACTGTTTTAGGTCGTCGTCCTCCGTCTTTTGCTGCTGTTTTGACTCCGATTCGCTGCCGCTGCTACTATTTTGCTGCTGTATTTTAGTTACTATTTTTGGGATGTTTTGGCTACTGTTTTGGGTGTGATTTTCGGTGATGTTATGGTGTGGTTCAGGGGCTGTTTTATGTGTGTGTTTAGGGCTGCTGTATGGGCTGTTTTGGGAGGTGTAGGGGCTGCTATTTTTGGTTGTGGAGTGGGGGAGATGAATGGGATTATTTCTGTTTTTCTTCTTGTTATTGCCGTGAGTTGTGTGTATCTTATCTGTATGAGCTAGCTAGGGTTAGAAGGTTGGTGAATGGTTCTTTTTATAGGCAAAGGGTTAGGCTTGACAAGGAAATGGATTTGATTTGGTGTTGGATAAGGGAAGTCAAAGATTGAGGGGGGACAAATCTTGGCTAGATAGGGAAGGTTGAATATTTAGTTTATGTTGATTAGGCATACAATATTTTAAGTTTGGGAATAATATATTGTTTGATTGATTTTAACTTGGTATGATTATATTTGATTGGTTTAGATTAGGTATGATATCTTTTTAATTTGGTATGTGATTTTTAGATTTGTTTTGATTCACCATGTGTTAAATATGTGTTTTAAGTGGGCTTGGGCGTGTGGGCCAAGGCTTGGGCGAATTGGGCTTGATGTGAGGCTAGCAGCAAAACCAGAATTACCGACACCGTTCGAACGCCTCCTCGAACGTGGCACGAACGTCCGCAATCTGCCTGACGTTCGAACGAAGTAACGAACGCAGCACCAACGAAGACAGTGAACTTTATTATTCTGAATTCCCCCTTCCGATGTCCGTTTTCCGTGACCTCCGGGACTTAAAAGGTAGTGTCTCCAAAATGAGACTCATCATAGGGACTTATGTGTAAAAATGCAGTGCCTACAGCAGGCATGAGGAAGCTCATGGGAAAGAGCACGATAATTCTAACACCTAGATGATGAGTTGGTTCAGAAGGGAGATGAGAAAATGAGAAGAAAATATGAAGGTGTAGAAGGGAGACCGTCATGATAGAGAAACTGCCTCCCTCTTCACAAAAGATATCTTGTCAATGGAGTTCCCTGGGTGGTTCACCATGCCGTCCATGTACCTCTACAAAGGCTATATTGATCCCAAGTCCCATGTTGAGAGATTTGTTTTGCTTATGGAGGTTCAAGGGATTATAGGAGAGGTCATCTACAAGATATTCCCTTTAACTTTAGGCGGGTTAGTGATCCTGTGGTTCAGAAGCCTGACCCCAGGGAGTATTGGTAGTTTCTCTCAGTTGAGGAAGTCCTTTATTCGGTGCTTTAAAGGAGTGTATTGACCGGTGCGTAATCACACGCGTATAACTCAAGCGCACTTATCGTTCAAGTAGTATAAAAAGTATCGATCCCACGAGGACTTAAAATCTTTTGTTATAAATTTATGAAGTTAAATGTTTATAAGTATCTAATGGATTGATTGTTTGATTGGGTGGTGACTTTAAAACTTAAAACAAGTAAATAAAATTGCTTGAAAGTAGATTGAAGAAAATTCATATTTATAAAACTATCCAGGATTGTGAATCCTTCCAATATCTTTTTAAAAGATGAAGTGGTTATTTTACATTTGTGTAATATACTGGTTTATTAACCTGGAACACAAAATTATGTAAAAGCCTCTTCCGATGGTCAAATACAAATACCAAGTATAACTCAATTAATCATATTTCTATGTTAACCAAGTTATCTGAATTCATTAAGATTAAGTTCCAATTATGGCTACCCCCGCCCGACAGGTATATTGTTATCCTGTAAGAAAATCTATTAAAGGGTTATCTATCCTCATGGAAGATCGTGGGCTATTAAGTCTAAGGTCATAAACCTAAAATCCCTTTTCCAAGTTCATTTTAAGTTTACCGAATCAATCTTATTAATGGTCACTTAACAAGATGCATTAAGACTAAGGCTTAATAAATAAACCTTTATATTACCCAAATCATAATTTAACCCCTTATAAACTGGTGATATTGGACTTCATCACAACCCCAGATAACTGGGTTAGTTACGACACATATTTACGGGTAGTAAAAACTTAAATAAAATAAAAGACATAAAGTAAAATGCTGAAAAGTAAATTGCTGAAAAGTAAATGACGGAAAGTAAATGCTGAAATTAAATACTGAGAATTAAATGCTGAAAAGTAAATGCTGAAAGTAAATTACTAAAAAGTAAATGCTAAAATAAATAAAGTAAAAGTACAATAAAAGAAAATACTGAGGTAAAATGATCCACTTTTATTACTTCTAGTTTAGATATCTCCCTTAATATAATATATTAACTTTGCATGATAATTACCAACCAGACATATAGGCGGTATCCAGATTAAGTCAAATTAATAATTAATTACCAACCGACCAATCAGGCGGTATCCAGTTTAGTCAGGTTAAAACCAATTTAAATAATTACCAACCGACCAATATGGCGGTATCCTCGTTAAGTCAGGTTTTAACTAGTTTATATATTATAATTAAGGGAGATTAATCTAAATATTAGTAATAAAAGTTTTACCTTTTACCCCAACAAGGGGGAGTTACCTCATCATTACTGAAAAGTAAAAACTGAAAATTAAAGAAAGAAAAGTACTGTGTGTAAAAGTAAATTGCAGAAAGTAAAAACTGAAAAGTAAAGAAAAGAAAGTGCGAAAGCTGAAATTAATTACTGAAAGCTGTAAATAAACAAACAAGATACAATCTTCTTAGTATTCTTAAGGAATTCCTTAGAAGAAAGTATGAATTTACAAATGAAATGACTTGGTATTTATAGGCAAAATTTTGCCTCCATCAAATCATCCACCAAATCCATTATTAATTGCTCCACTAATTGCTCCACCAAATCCATTATTAATTGCTCCACTAATTTCTCCACTAATTTCTATCATGTTTGGTAGGAGTTTGACTATTTTTATTATTTCTTTATTTGCTATGAAAATGACTTTAATAATTACACATAACACACTTCCGGATGTTTCATCAATTTCGGTCATGAAATCTTCAGAATTCGAAATTATTTTGTCCTTCAAAGTTGTAGATAATTGAGTTTTCTTTAATCTGGAACTTGAATAAGCTCAATCCGATATCGGAGTAAAACGTTATGCTTAAAATACAACCGATGCGTAAAACTGGAATTTCCAAAACTGCACTTCGTTAAAACGCCTTTTCAAGTTTCTAATCTCCAAAATTAATATGTCAAGTCCAATAGTTGCCCTTATTTGACCCATATTTCGTCATAAATGATTTCATTGAGTCCCAATATTATTTTATCTGTAAAATAAACGAAAACATATCAAAACGTTCATCAGCCCGAGAAACTAAACAAAATATTAAGTAAAAGGGGCGGTAAATATTGATATATTTTCTACTCATCATGTGTGTGTTGAGAAAAAATATGAGGGCATTGAGATTGATGAAACAAGGGGATGATGAGCCCCTGAAGAATTTTGTTGAGAGTACCATAACTTGGTGCTAGAGGCCGGGCTTATGAGTCCCCATAAGCATTGGAAAGTTTCAAATGAGCCCTTAAGATCGGAAGACTGTGGACCCACCTGAGGATTCAGGATGCACCGCACTACGCAACTGCTCTGAAGCTGGCCAGGAAGTTTAACTTGATGGAAGGAGAAGAGAAGGTTGCCGAGGAGGGAGAGCTCAGAAGGCAAATGGAATCAGACTGGAGGTTCCACGAGGGCCGAGCAGGGATTCGAGGAAGCCACCCCAGAGGCAGAGGGAATTCAAACCAATCTCGTAGAACAGTGCACCAAAAGAGAGAATGGCGCATGTACAAGTCAATCATGTGGTCGGGGGAGCGATGTACACGCCGTTGAACAAACCTCTGACCCAGATAGTCAAAGAGATCCAAGATAAGGTCTTCTAGTAGAGCCAAACCTGAAGAAGTACCCAACAGAGAAGAAAATTGAGAGGACCTACTGTGTGCACCACAACCTGAGAGGGCATATGGCAGAAGGTTGCAGGGATATGAGGGAGTGAGTGGAGAACCTAGTACAAAATGGATACCTGAATGATTACATTGACCAAGAGGCCATGGCGGCCAAACAGCTCAGAAAACTGAGGCAGATGTTTACCATTCCTGGAGGAAGAACATTGGCCGGAGATTCAAACCGGGTCAGAAAAAATTATTACAGGATGAGAGGTCATAAGTCTTGAATACAGAACAAGCCCCGAGGATTCAGATGGGCCAACCAATCCCCCTCATGTTCACGGAGGAGGATGCCAGGGGTGTGAGCTACCCTCATGATGACGCATTGATAATAAGGCCGTAATAGGTGGGGTCGAGGTGGATAGAATTTTGGAAGACCCGAGGAGTGCGGTTGACATAATCTCCAATGAAGCTCTAGAGGGATTGGGCGTGTAGTACGCCACTGTGAACCAGGATGTGACACCGCTATATGGGTTTGGGGGTGCAACTGTAGTCCCATTAGGTCGGATACAACTAGTAATGATAATTGGGACCGTCCCCATACGCGGACCATAAGGATGGATTTCACAATGGTTAACTGCATGAACAGTTACCAAGTTATTGTGGGTTGGCCTTTCATGAAGACGAAGGAGGCCATGATATTATTTAAAGTTGAAATTCCACACTCGGGACGGAGTTGGGATAGTCTGCGGGAGTCAGAGGATGGCTAGGAGTTGCATTGTTACTGTCTCCGGGGAGACACTCTGTATTGAGTAGTCATGAAGGAAGATGAAGAAGATGAAGAAGAAGAAGTAGGGGTCAAGTCTCCAGATCCTAGACCCGAGGACCCTGCTGTTAGGGATATGTCATATACCCAACTTGTGGATGGGCTATATGTACATGTATTTGTAATATTTTCATTAATTAATAAAATGGCAATCTTTATTATACGTGTCTTACATAAATTATATGAATCATCAAACACTGTAAAAAAGCCATCGGAGTAATAAGATGATGGCTTCCACGCCTTATGAGAATCATTACTCTCAAACGTTCCTAGTCATAGTTTTGTGAATAATCTGGGCGTTCACAAAGCGGAGAGACTAGCATGATGATATGATCCACCCTTAAGTGTGGTAGCCGATCTCATAGGCTACTAACGGAGATCCGTCCGCTTGGTGTATCACATGGATGCATGAGTTGCTCGTGTATATCGAACTGACCGCCAAAATTTTTCACATTGAGTGTTTATCCCATGTGTCTGTGAGAACTTGCATGTATCGATTGTATGACTAGTCCTTAGACTTGAGGTCTTTACAATCTTATGTGTGGATCAAATAACTTTGACATTCTCCTTCCCCAATTAAAAAGATCCGGTCATAAGGGTATGATTGGGTCATTTGTTGAAACACATGAAGTTTGTAAAGATACAATAGAGAATCGCCACTCTCTCGGATAATATTTTCTTATAAGAGTAGTATTCCAGTTCGCAGGTTGATATGTGTGATCAGTACTTGAGACTGTGTCCGCAGCGGAAGAATCATGTGAGATTCTTGGGTTAGCACGATTCATGACACTATCAACATCATACCTTTGACTATATAGGTAAACATTTTCCATACCATAGGTCAAACGGTGGGGATACAGTGAGGCGAGAGACCGTATCATATGTAAATCGCATACATAATGAGTATATATCTTTCATTCTCATTTGGAGGCCTTGGCATGTTGCTAGATGTCAACCTTGGTCATCGAAATCGAACGACCATCTGATCAGAGGATAATTTATGTTCGATTAAATTATCACGATTAATTTCATGTCCAACTTGAGGGGAACCCAAAAGGTCACACACAACAAAGTCGAAATCAATGGTTAACAGTGCACAGTACAAATTTAACAGCATATATGATTGTTGTAGGAATTGTTTATAAATGGTTCAATGTGTTTAATTATTGAATAGATCATTTATGAGGTTCCAAAGTGGCTTAGGGATTGGTGAATGATGATAGAGGCAATTTGGGAATTGGAAAAATGAATAAGAAAATAAAAAAAATGTGTTTTTATTTATTTATTTATTTATTTTATTTGTTTTGAATTCCAATTCGCCCAAACTCTTATTAGGGTTTTATAATCTCATTAAACCACTATATTAAGATCCAATGGCTAAGATTTAATTAGCATTTATCCCACATCAGATTCTTAATTAATTTTGTTGTCTTTGGAGCACCTATATAAACCCAAAGAATTCTTTACAATTTATACACCAAAAACCTTTCATATCTTGGGTTTATATAAGTGAGAAACTCTAAAGTTTAAAAGTAAGCCACTGATTTTAAGGATCCTTAAGTCTAATAGACTAAAGGAATCTCAAGCTAAATGTTTTGAGGTATTTGCCTAGGCTAGCACCAAGGGCAAAATACCCGTGCACTCAAGGCGTAGTCTTGCCGTTGAGTTTTGGCTTTGGTGTGTGCACCTTTTTAGGCCACACACTTGGGTGGCTCTTTGGAACGTGGAAGAGCTTGCTGAGTTCGAGGAAAGCTTGTAGATTGGAGGGAGGACTGGAGGAGTCTTCGGTTCAAGTAAGTCTTTTTCTTTCTTTATTTTTAATTAGAGTTCTTATGATAGTTAGCATGTTTAGGTTTATGTTCTTTGCATGTTTTATGATTTTTTATGCTTAGAATATATATTAACATGCCTAAGTTTATAGAATAATAAAAACAAATGGGTTTTGGGTAAAGGGATAGCGGCATCATAATTTTTAATTTTCCGCTGCGCACTCGCGGCCGCTTCCCTAAAGTGGTATCAGCGCGCTGTTTTTATTTTGATTAGTTCTCTCTCATTTGAACTCAAAATTGGGTGTGTAAAAGCTCGTTGGAAAGCTAACAACCTGAAATTACTTTTAGACACAAGTTTTGCATGATTTGGTTAATATTTGAATTATGGAATTAAATTTAAAATTCACACATCTGTAAAAAAATGTGAATAGTAAATTTATTTGATTAAAATAAAATAAAATATCATAATTAAATATTAATCAAAGTTATTTAATGCCTAAAATAATTCCAACATATTAAAACTCATATGCTTGATGATTCTATGTATGATTAGAATTGGCATGATTATTTTAGGGTGCAAGCATCTAGAGACTTTTTAAGGAAATAAAGTGTGTATTGCTTATCCCTTAGCTAGGTAATTATTACGTGATGAACTTAGAGATTTATTACCTTTAAGGCTAATAAATATAAATCACTTGTTTATAATAAAAGACATTATAAAAGATACAAGTGGGGTGGGACCAAGGCGTTAATAAAACTTTCCAAATTAAAGTTAATTTAACCAAAGGTATTACTAGAGTTAGATAATGATTTGGTGTCTTCCTTCATTCACTACCTTTTTATAGTCAAAAGGAAAAGCTGTGAAGACATCTAGATAATCATTTACTCAAAGCTTAACTTAAAGCATATTTAAAGTGTTGGACTAATTTGGAGGATCTATTGTTTATTCCTGTCACCAAGGTAATAAGAGCCTAAGAGGTAAGGGTATTTAAGAGAGTTCGTTCCACCTCCCTCTGGGGAATTTTCAATGGAGGAATCCATTTGACAGTTATTCACTTAAACTTGCTAAAATCCTCAATAATAATTTAAGTCTAAAATTTGTTTCCCATTGTAAAGTATAGACCCAAAGGCCTTAAACCGTATTGGCAGGACTAGGCTTTACCAGACTGACCAATACCAATTTGTCCCTAAATCGTACTATTGACAATGGTTTGACTTTTTTGAGTCATAAGACGCAGCGACCCTTAAGCAAGGTCTTATAACTTAGTGGCAAGGATTGGGTGTCCACAAGGACTAGCATAAGCTATGGCATGTTTTAGGGGTGAGCAAAATCGATTTCGGTTCCGGTTCCGCATAGAACAGGAACCTACCCGGAAAAATTCGGTTCCGCACTAAGTGGAACCGGAACCTACCCAGTTAAACAGGGTACCCTATTATTTGGTTCCAATCCGGTTCCGGTCCGGTTCCGAATTACACTATTTTAAAATATTTTAATGAAAACTACATTCCGATACGAGTACGTAGGAAAAAATATGGACCAAATCGGAGTGCGGAAGCTCAAGAACGAAAGGTTATACAATAGCCCACTATTTTCTTTCAAAATATTTGATTATTGATATCATTAGTTATATATAGATTTTCATTATACTTATGTTGCTGGGAAAATGGAAGGAAAATGAAAAGATAAAAAATAAATACATATAATTTTATAGTCGAATTCTGCTGTGCTGGAATATTTCGAATTAGATTACGAAGATGCTTTTTTTGTTAAAACAAAATTGTGGCAAAACAAAATGGAGTAAAAGAAAATTTTGTTTATTGATTGATTATTTTTCCCCTAGTTGGTAGTTTTAAATTATAGCAGCTTTCTGTTTGCAATGGGCTCATTTTCTAATTTTAAGCGTCTCTGTTTAACACAAACACACATACATTCTATATATACTTGATAGAAGCACTAAAATATTGCTATATGAACTGCGACTCTTTAAAATTTGTACAATTAAATAATGAACGCCAAATGTTTAAAATTTTTGTTCATATAAACCGGTTCCATGGTCCGGTTCCGGTTTCAACTATTTTGGAACCGGAACCTACCCGGATAAAATCGGTTCCTTCATATTTAGAACCGGATGCTACCTGATTACAACCGGTTCCGGTTCCAAACCCGGAAAATCGGTTCGGTTCCAACTGGTTCCGGGTAGAACTGGAACCGATGCTCACCCCTAGCATGCTTGATTGCCCAACCCAATGATCAAGGAATTGTGATTTATATCATAAATTAGTTGGGAACCTACCTAATTATCGTATTTTATAACGACCGGCCCTAGTCGGTGTTATGAAATGATGCTAATGGGATCCTTTCCCATAAGAAATCCATCATATTGGGGTTGATGCGATTTGCTTAAAATTTTAAAATAATTGAGTGGGAGCAACTTCATAATATTAAAAGCCCATGTTATTATGAAACATTAATGAAAATATATTCCTAATTTTAACATTCTCTCTTAACAGGTGGGTTAAAATATTTCACAAACATTCAAATGGCAAACAGAGTATCACTTCGTTCAATCCTTGATGAGCATAAGCTCAAAGGGGACAACTACAATGACTGGTTTAGAAACCTTAAAATTGGCTTATGACAAGAAAAGATTTTCTATGTTCTTGAAAGACCATTTCCCCCTGAACCCGCAGAAGATGCTGACCAAAATACATTTGATGCTTGGAAGAAACATGTTGATGATGATGAGCAAGCAGTTTGCATAATTCTTAGCTCTATGTCGGACGAACTTCAGAAAGCTCACGAAGATATGGATGCTCAAACCATCATCTTTCACTTGAAGGAGTTGTATGCAACTTTCGTTCATACCGTGAGATTCCAAGTGTCATGTGACTTATTTCAAACAAGGTATAAGGAAGGATCTGTTAGTGGACATGTGCTTAAGATGATTGGCCACATTGAAAAATTGGCCAACCTCGGGTTCATCATTGATCATGAGATAGGTCACGATCTAATTCTTCAGTCCTTACCAAAAGACTTCTCTAACTTTATTATGCAGTTGTGGGACACAGGAAACTGGACGACACATGCTGTCCAGGGCTCGCGGCCCGGTCGGGAGTACGGAGTAGCCACGGGGGACTAAACCGGAGAATAATGGAGTCGCCACCCGGTGTGAACCAGGAAAATGATATTTAAGGCCGCACTCACCCCTCGCAAGGGAAGACCTCAAACCGTTCGGTTCGGAATGGTCCCTTACTTATGTCACTTGTAATGAAAGGATTTATGTAATAATTTAATCAAGTTTAAGTAACACTTATTTCCAAGAGTATCATGCTTCTAAATTCACATGCAAACATCAACAAGTTCATCATAACATGAAACATCACATGGCAATCTCATGAACATTTCTCAATCATATGATAGGGAAAACTAAGAACAACCTAATCATGCTTGAGTACTATCTCATGAACATATTAACCAAATAACATGCTAACAACCTAATCATGCTTGAATATCATCCCAAGAACAAATCGAATGGGTGAATGCAGGAATACAAATAATATGATTGGCTACATAATGCAAGGGAGATCACCCCAAAAGGCAGTTGTGCATGAAATATGATGAGACAGACTTAGTTCAGTGTGTGCGCGTTCGTGTAGCGTTCGTAAACGCGTTCGAACGGTAAACAGAAGGTTCGCGTTCGTGTAGCGTTTGATAACGCATTCGAACGGATCCAGACCTGATGAAAAAAAATGCGTGCGCGTACGCATAGCGTTTGAAAACGCGTTCGATCGGTGAACAGAAGGTTCGCGTTCGTATAGAGTTCGAGAACGCGTTCGAACAGAACCAGACCTGATGCATGATAAGATTAAGAAAGTGCGTGTGCTTTTGCGTAGCGTTCGAGAACGCGTTCGAACGGTAAACAGAAGGTTCGCGTTCGTGTAGCGTTCTAGAACGCGTTCGAACAGAACCAGACCTGATGCATGCAACACAAAGAATAAAGACAACAATGTCAAGCTCAGTACGTCCGATCAAACGTATCTTACATTCAACCGAACACACATCAACTGGCGCGGCAAAGCATCGTGGTAAAGGGCTTTAACCCCTCCACATAGGGGATCTTTCATTGCACTTACTAAGCCCATGCGCTCGATTGAATCATGCATACAAAGAATTAAAAGTAATAATATCAAACGTAGTATGCCCGATTGAACGTATCTTGCATTCAACCGAACACACATCAACCGGCGCGGCAAAACATCGTGGTAAAGGGCGTTAACCCCTCCCCATAGGGGATCTTTCATTCCACTTACTAAGCCCATGCGCTCGATTGAATCATGCATACAAAGAATTAAAAGCAATAATATCAAACGTAGTATGCCCGATTGAACGTATCTTGCATTCAACCGAACACACATCAACCGGCGCGGCGAAGCATCGTGGTAGAGGGCTTTAACCCCTCCTCATAGGGGATCTTTCATTCCACTTACTAAGCCCATGCGCTCGATTGAATCGTACATAAATAAGCAACATGCAGAATTCAAGTGACGAAAAATAAATAAATAAATCAAAGCAACATGAAACAAAAGAAAGTGCCGTTTACTCAAGCGGTACGTGGAGTTGTATCCCAAATACAGACCGCACTACCGTCCATTCGGATTCGGCTACGGAATTTACGTCTGGGTTTCCATCCTATATACCACAAGAGACAACACTCTTTCATTCATCCAAGCCACAACATGTATCCACAAATGACTCTCATGCGAATAGAATTCAATAAACAATTAAAAAACGAATATAAACTAATGAGAAAAGTGCCCTCAGGTCTAACCTTTTAAATCACCTTTCGGATGTACGGTACACGATCGTCGGAAGGGTGGATGCTCCGCAACTCTTCCGGTTCACTGGTTCACTGCTCTCGTTCGTTGTCTTACTGTTTTGAATCGTCGTTCTCCGTCTTTTGCTGCTGCTTTTGACTCCGATTCGCTGCCGTTTTGCTGCTGTTTTGCTGCTGTATTTTAGTTACTGTTTTTGGGATGTTTTGGCTACTGTTTTGGGTGTGATTTTCGGTGGTGTTATGGTGTGTAGTTTGGGGGCTGTTTTATGTGTGTTTTAGGGCTGCTGTATGGGCTATTTTTCGGTGATACAAGGTTACTGAATGGAGGTCTGGTTTTCGGTGATTAGGAAAGTGGATTAAGAGAATTTTTGTGTTATTTCTTGAGTATGCGTGAACTCCTAGGGTTTCTGTGTGTGTTGTGATTTTCGTGTGAGTTGTGTGTATATTATGTGTGTGAGCCAGGGGAATCATGTCTTGGTTAGGGGTTGTTTATATAGAGAATGGCTAGGGCTTCACCTTGTCTCACAAGGAATGGATTTGATTTTGTGTTGAGCAAGGAAATGATTAGATTGAGGGGGGACAAATTTGGTTTGGATTAGGAAGTCAATATCTTTAATTTGTTATAATTGATTTTAATTAGGCATGACATCTTTTTAATTTGGTATGTGATTTTTAGATTTTTTTTTGATTTCACCATGTGTTAAATATGTGTTTTAAGTGGGCTTGGGCGTGTGGGCCAAGGCTTGGGCGAAGTGGGCTTAATGTGAGGCTAGCAGTAAAACCAGAATTACCGACACCGTTCGAACGCCTCCTCGAACGCGGCACGAACGCCCGCAATCTGTTTGGAGTTCGAACGTATACACGAACGCAGCACGAACGAAAATAGTGAACCTTGTTTATTCTGAATTTCCCCTTCCGATGTCCGTTTTCCGTGACCTCCGTGACTTAAAAGGTAGTGTCTCCAAATGAGACTCATCATAGGGACTTATATGCAAAAATGCAGTGCCTACAGCAGTTTCATCTGTCTAATAAAGATGCTACTTTAGCAGAATTGCATCTGATAAAACAAGCAGAGAATGACTTGAAACCGGAGCTTAAAACCTCCATCATACTTACGGGTACGGACCTGAAGCCACGAGGCCCAAAGAAAAATAAGGGCAATGCCAAGGCTCCAGATCACTTAAAGCCCAATGGTAAGGTGGAGAAGAAAAAGGGAAATGAGAAATGTTTCTTTTGTGGAAAAAATGGTCATTGGAAGAAAGACTGCAGATCCTTGAAAGCCAAGGAAGCTAGGGAAGCCCAAGAGGCCAAGAAGCCCAATGCTTCAGGTATGTTGTATATGATTGAACTATATTCTCAAAACTCTAAACCTTCTACTTGGGTGCTTGACACCGGTTGTGGGACTCACTTGTGTAACAATGTGCAGGGCCTGAGAAATATTAGGAGACTCCGTCATGGGGAGGTTGACTTACGCATGGGTAATGGAGCAAAACTAGCTTCATTGTACGTGGGGACTTATTCATTAGTTTTGCTGAATGGTTTAGTTTTAGACTTAAAAGATTGTGTTTATGTACCTTCTCTAGTAAAGAACATCATTTCAATTTATTCTTTATGTAATAAAGGCTTTTCATGCCTAATAAGTTGTAATGAATGTTCTATTTATTTCAATGAAATAAAATATGGAGATGTTATTTTAAATAATGGTATCTATTGTTGGATTTGTACGTGTGCCAAGATCAATATTAAGCAAGAAATAAGTGTAAATACATCAAAGTTGAGTTGCGGAATACTTACTTTGATCGGATGTGAGAAGCTTTGAACAACAAAAATTTTCTGCCCCAAGCTTTGTGTATTCGGCAATGGCAGATTTTTGTCTCCTCCAAATTATAAAGAAATAAGTGTAAATACATCAAAGTTGAGTTGCGGAATACTTACTTTGATCGGATGTGAGAAGCTTTGAACAACAAAAATTTTCTGCCCCAAGCTTTGTGTATTCGGCAATGGCAGATTTTTGTCTCCTCCAAATTCGGCCATAGACTCCATTGATGCTTCAAGCTCCAAGCTTATCATGGTGATTCCATGCTCATGAAATTAGTTCCCTATCACCTTTGTATATACTCTTTTGAGTGCTAGCTTTTGATGATTTTTGCCACAAAAATCACCATCTTCATCCTTGTTATTTTCGGCCTTGCCAAACAATGGAGAAGAAGAATTGGTTCAAAACCGAGAGAGGGGGAGGAGGAAGAAAGGGCTCCAAAACCGTGAATGGTGAAGGAGAGAGAAAAGAAATTGTAT
Organism: Zanthoxylum bungeanum; assembly: GCA_019454045.1. Taxonomy (NCBI): domain Eukaryota; kingdom Viridiplantae; phylum Streptophyta; class Magnoliopsida; order Sapindales; family Rutaceae; genus Zanthoxylum; species Zanthoxylum bungeanum. Next base: position 87,649 of record SKCR01006927.1, on the reverse strand, counting down.
TATGTATATATTAATTGATTTTCCAAAAACAATTAAACATATACCACTTTTCAATTTCAAAAAAGTCAAAGGCAATAAAGCCTCGACCACTTCCATCAATCAATCAAGTGACAAATTGTCACATCACTCAAAGTGACATGTGATTTGACGCTTGATGTGATTAATGATTTGACGATTGATGTGACTTGTGGGCCACACTTAAAATCGCAATGCGAGTGCGCCCGCAAACACTCTCGGGCTCGGGTTCGCTAATTCCGAATTAACGAATTTTCTGTTGCAACGAAATTAAATCTAATTTAATTAAATAACTTTGCCTAGCAAAATCACTATTCATATCGCTAACGAATTAATTCTAAATTAACTCGTTTGCCCGAATTAAAATCTAATTTTAATTCCGCGTCGAAATCCAATTTCGTATAATATATCGAATATATTATTTTATCGATTAATTCCAAATTAATTGCTCTCTCTCTTTAATAATATTTTATCCCAGATAAAATATCTCCGTAATTAATCCCAGATTAATCTTCTCTCTCATCTAATCAATCCTATATTAATAAAGTGCGAGTCATACGTCATCGGTGAATCTTCGGGAAGCGACCCATGAGATCCCCGGATATGTTGGCAGTAAATCCGGTCGTCAGACTATCCGAACACGTACGTACCTAGTACTACATTTGTACCGATTTACATGACAAGGTTGGCTTTTAGCAAAGCGCCATGCCTACCCAATTCTCCAGAAATATCCTTACAGGAATATGTGATCTATATCAGGAGTATTATACGTAGTATTGCGTATTTCGATCCAGTATCGGATGTCACGTGCTAGGCCTGGGGCTGGAATTGTGTCTGCCCCGTACGAAGCATATATCGGATCTCTAGTAACTAGTCTCTATAATCGGATAATCATGACCTAGTCATATTATCCCGATGACTGTAGTAAATAAGATAACCAGTTTCGTATCCTGCGTGATCATCATCTCCACTATGACTGGAGTGATACTTCCATCTTGACATCACACCCAATACACTACGATTCTCAATATACCCAGCAGAGGCGTACACAGAACATGTTAAAGCCCTGGACAACCAAAACCAAAGTATATTGATTGTCGCAAGCATTAGCGGTGCAAGTCTCAGGTTAAGACCAAATACACCTACCCTGATTTCGGACTTCCATAGACACAAAGTCATACTACCAATGGAATTCCGAGGGGTCTATCCAGAGCGAAGCTGTTTTCCGTACCATCGGTAAGACACAACCTCCTACTACACTTGCATGAGTATCCTATACCAAAATATATGAGAACTATGCCGTTATGCCCTCACAACGCGCACAAGTGTAATACTAGTCTTTTTCGCATTATCGATGTCCAATCTCGATAATACTCTGACTAGGGATATTTAATGATTAAATCTTCATGGATTGATACTGTCTCATATCATCTCAATCCAGGAACTAATCGTATGGACCTTTCATCATTTATACATCTTGGTGATCTAATCACAAATGATAAAAGAACAATTTCCTTTGTCACATAGTTAATTTGTACAACAACACCATGATCTGTACAAATAGTGACGCTATGGGTCATAAATGTCCAAAAATCTCCCACTTGGCCTATAGCCAGTCACTCAAGTGTCATACACCCAAACTATGTACGGTTCGCTCAATTTCTGTTGAGGAAAGACTTTCGTCACCGGATTTGCATGATTATCATCTGATGCGATTTATACGATCATCACATCGCCACGATGTATGATCCGAATGAATCAGATGAATAGTCAAAGTATGTATCTGGATCGTTGATGAGACCATTAATTCTTTAGCATGCGTTGTAGCCTAGCTCAACTGCTAATAGAACTATATCTAATCTAATTAGATTATTATCGATCCAGAAGGCTTCTATTGCTGCCTCAGCTGCAGCAATAACCCACTTTTGTTGTTTATTCGGTAATAGTATCTTGCTTGGAAGATTTCCAGCTCACTGTTCCGTTATTTAAACTTTGTAGTACCGTTGTTACGACTAACAGTCGATATTATCTGTTAGGAAACTTGCAGTAGTGATCCCAGTCACTTCAAGTTCTCATTCTCTATAGTATAAGAAGGCATCCTTAGTTCCTCTAAGATACTTAAGGATGTTCTTAACTTCAATCCAGTGACTATCACTTGGATTGGCATGTTTGTAACTCCATATGCTCAAAGCGTATGAGACACCAGGTGCGTACATATATTTCAATGTACGATTTCTCGGAGAGTGCTAACAACTTTAAATCTATCTCAGTAGATCTTTATTCCTAGAATAAAGGTTGTCTCTCCCAAGAATTCTACGGAGAATTTTCATGAAAGCCAAGCTTTCACCGATTTTTTTATGGGAATATCATTTCCAAGAAATGACATATTATCATTATTTAGGACTTCACTGTCAGTGCGCTCCCACTAACCTCCTTATATACACAAGAATCATTATCGTTTTGAATCAAATCATATACCATTATGATTACATCAAAACGATTGTTCCAAGAACCCAATGCTTGCTTCAATCCATACATGGATCAAATAACCTGCAAACCTTGTTTGCTAGTTTTGGTACGACAAAATCGTCAGGATGTTGTAAACATCCTCCGAAAGGTTTCCTTTTAAGGAAATACGTTCAGCTCCATATTTCATAAATGAAACATGCAGCATTAGCAAGCATTATCAAAATGGATATACCGTGGCAACAGTTAAAAGGTTTCGTCGTAATCGACACAATGTTGATAACAATACATTTCCGCTAAAAGCCTAGCTTTGTACGTTGGTATGTTGCCTTCCATGCATGTCTTCCTTGAAGATTTATATAGTACCAATAGGCACAATGCCTTCCGGTACAACAACTAGTGTCTAAACATAGTTGGTATACATGGAATCCATTTTGGATATCATGGCACTTTGCCATAATAGGGAGTCGATACCTTGTATCACTACCTCATACGTAGTCAGTTCGTATTCCTCAATAAGATTGACATCTTTATGAGGTGAGATCAGAAACTCATACCCCAGGTTGTTTTCTGACTCTCTCCGACTTACATGGTTCTTGTGTATTCGAAGATTATTGGTATAGTTTCATCATTGATGAACTATTTGTGTTCCAATAAGGAATCGGTGCCTTGGAATATTATTACTCTGATTTTCATCGAGTTTTACTTTCCTCCCACTTACCACTGCATATAGGTGTTCCTCTTAGGAAAACCACATGGAGAGTAACAATTACATTGTTCTCTAGTAGTTGTATAAGTACTATACTTTGGTTTCCCTAGGATAACCGTTATTAGGCACTTATCCGATTTGGGTTTTAGTTTGGTATCATCCAAACATATGCCTAGCATACCCAAATCTTCAGGAATGAGAAAACCCAGTTTCTTTCCTGTTCATATCTAATATGAAGTCTGTCAAACAGATTTTTATGGAACCTTATTCAAAATAAGTTCTGCACTGTTTATGCGTATCCGTTGAAGGAAATGGTAGCTCAGAGCGACTCATGATTAACCCTATCATGTCCAACAAGATTTGGTTCCTCCGTTCGGACACACCGTCAAACTGACGTGTTCCGGGAGGAGTCCTCACTGAAAGAATACTATACTCTTTCAAGTATATGAGAAACTTATTGCTTAAGTATTTTCATCATGGTCTAACCGTGATGGTTTAATACTTTTGCCGATCTGTTTGTTTATTTCGTGTCGAAACTATAAAAGTTTCCGATTTGAGTTTCAAAAGAAACACACAACCATAACGCGATGCCACATCCGTAAAGGTCACGAAACATTCATATCCACATATAGCCTAGCTAGATATGGGCCCACCTACGTCACTATGAACCAGGGCTAACAGATCAGTGGCACTTACACTTTACCAAGTAAATAGTGTTTTAGGCACTTTGCCCAATAAACTAGATTCATAGACTTTATTTGATTGGAATCAAATTTGTCCTAGTACCCACTCTTCAAAAGTGTGGATATACGAGTCTTGTTTAATTGTGTCCCAGACCACAATGCCACTTCTAAGTCTCAACTGATTAAATCAGTTTGAGCTATTTGTTTGTCATGTTATATGTTTGAGATTTATTTATATTCAAATATAAATTCTGTTATTCACATCTAATGTGTTTATCTCAATATCATCTTTATATAATAAAAAAACTTAGTGTTCTAAAATATAAAGGTATATCAGCAACGGATTAAACCCTGATATAGAGATAATGTTTCAAGTCAAACTAGTTACATTTAACAGTTTCCTAATTTAAGTACACACCCGAAGGGTAGTTCCTAAACTTAGGTATCTATGGTTAAAACAGCGACTTTCGTCCTGTTCTCAATTCGTAGATAAATCTCATCTGAAGTCAGTCTCCTGCTCTCAGCAGATTCTGCACATCAGTACATATTTATGTACCACTTCCAGTATCTAAAATCCAATTTTAATACTAGCAGTGAACACATTTTATGACAAACATATTTGAAGCCGGAGCCTTGCCCCTCTTCACTTCCTTCATGTATGCCTTGTCCATACGCAGTCACGCTTCCTTGTCCCCATTTGCCACAGTTTAGGCAGACATATTGGGATATGTCATTTGTCTTCCCAGAAGATTATAATGACTTTGCCTTTGCCCCTTTTCACACCCCAGAAGCCTTTGGCCAAGTCATGGACTTCTAGAATATCGAAGTAAGATGCGCCTTGCGCTTCTTGCCTTATTGCAAACTTTTGGCTTTGTCTCCTTGAGAATAGCCATTAACTCTCCAAGAGTTTATCTATTGCAATTTAGTACTTCTATGATCTAAGGATAGATCTATGAAGATCCTTCAATTTCATTATCATACTTTAAGGATCTAATCCTTAGTTCTGATTAAGAAATTAAGGAGTCTATTTGGCAAGCATAATGGATTAAGTACTAAAGTTATCATCACATGAATCTTCCAAAGATCATGCTCTACTATTTGCTTAACTCTGGGCTTAGGCCTAATATGTTATTTTATCAAATAAAGTAACTTATTAGTTTCCAGGACCATCCTGATATTTTATTCCCAATTTGAAAATTAAAGTCGTTTAAAACATTTTTCACACAGGATTATGTTTTAAACACTAATCTTTCAATTATATTGATTCTAATAGTCCAACTATTTAATCAACGATTTTAGGTACTATTCATTATAATGATTACTATAGTCTAACTATATAATCAACTATAATTTTAATAGGTTAAATTCAATTATATTGATTACTATAATCCAATTATAAAATCAACTATTAATTGAAATTAGTTAATTCAAATATATTGATTACTATAATCCAATTATATAATCAACTATAAATGAAATTGTTTGAATACAGTCCAACTGTTTAATTAAAATAACATTAAATATTAGTCCAACTAATATATTAATTTATATTGACAAAAAATTTGAAATGAGCGCGTATGACAAGTAACTAAACGAATATTACAAATTTAATACTTGCCTCCCACTATTTTTCGGCGAGCCTCTAACCCTATGTGGAGTACTCGGAAAACCTTGTTTCCTAGTGGGCTAGGATCCCGTTAAATAACACACAATCTTGACTTTGGCCAACAAATTGTATGATAATTAACTAGGTAGATCTCTAAGATCAATTGGATCCCATCCAATTCCTAGATCCAGTAGGTGGACATCCAAGTCCGAAACATATATCTTATATATGCCAATATATATAATATATTGCCTAACTTTTTTCCTCTGAATCAACTAAGCCTTGGCTTTGGCACAACAAACTTAGTGATCCCAGTTAAGCGGAACCCATTGACCTTGGAAAGCTTCGTAATCAATGTCGATGGACAAGAAGTGATCTTGACTTTGGCCAACAAATCACAACTTGGACAAGACACCAATATGGAACAAAGCCTTCGTGATTCAAACACATCCTCGACGGACAAAGGCCTTGACTTTGGCCAACAAACCAATGCCAGTCTTAGATCTTGAGTAAGAATCACTAAATGGAAGGAAAAACGCTTAATATGTAGTGAGGGTTTTTTGAGTGCAAATTGGCAACCAATTTATTATCTTTGTTAAGGTCTCATCATCATACACCCTTAAACATGCATTCTAAACACATAATAAGGCGCGTAAATAAATAAATAATAATGATATGCAGATGGATACTTAACACATTGTTCCTAGAACAAATCTCTCCATTTCCTCTCTCCCGCTAGCATAAGTATTGCTTCTACCCGTTACATAACACTTATAAAGAAACCTCATTTACATTGAGGGGAATAAGTGAGAAGAGAAATACATAGAGTAAGGAGGTAATAGGCTGGACACGCAGGTCCAATTAATAAATTCTAAAATTATTACAACAATTTCCAAAATTGCCCCACCCATCTAATATCCATCCGATATACATTATTCATACATCACATCCATGTATTCACACAAAGTATGTTATCAATCAATCTAATCCAATTAATTAATCTGATAATTAATGACCATCCAATGTTCAAACAACGATTTGATTTTACGCGAGTCCGACTCGTTTTGCGAATAAGTACTCAAAGTACGAATTCTTGAATTAAATTAAACTACAACATTAAATCCAATTTAATATGTATTTAATACTAATTCGCTATTTAATTCCAAATCAAATAATACATTTTATTTATAAACCCTTACGACTTAGATTCCAAATCTAACCGTTACGGGTCTCAAAGCCCGATTAACATCCAATGTTAATTTAATTAAAGTCCAATGGGCTTTTAATTAATTTCATAAGGCATTGACTTTTGGTCAACTTGAGTCAAACACAAAGACTAAAGCCCATTTAAAGGAATCACCCTTATATGCCTAGAAATCAATTTAGGCCCATTAGGCCCAATTAAATTTAAAAGTCCAATAAGTCATAATTGGACTTTATGGATATGGTTTTGGGCCCAATTGGATCCAACCAATTTAGCCTAAACCCATCTTGGTACAACCAAGTCCATTTAAGCCCAATTACAACTTTTCAAGCCCAATTCCAAATTTGGCCCCAACATAATTAAATTCCAAAATTCCAATTTCACAATTTCACAATTTAATTACTCAAAGTGTAATGCCATAATTAATCACCCAAATTAACATTTCTAAAACATCAATTTACACAATTAATTATGCTTATCATGATCAAAACATGTCCAACACATTTTAATCAAAAATCAAGTCATTTCATGCTTCCATGGTTCACGACAATGGGGAATTTTTCATATCAATTTTGATTTCAATCCAATTAAATCACAAACTAATATATCTCAAGTCTTCCAATTCATTCAATGATCAGAATAACAAAATTTGCCATGACCTTAGGGAACCCTAAACTTTCGGCCAAGCCTAAACAATTGGGGAAAATTTATCCAATCTAATTTTCATCAAATTGACAATGCATAACACCATGTTATCATAATTTAAGCTTACTCAAACAATCAATTTAACTCAAACATGCTCAATCAATTTTTCCCAATTCTAAAGTTAAGAACCCTAATTTCATTTTCATGCTTAATCAATGATCTGATACCATTGTTGGATTTCTACCTGTGCCAAGATCAATATTAAGCAAGAAATAAGTGTAAATACATCAAAGTTGAGTTGCGGAATACTTACTTTGATCGGATGTGAGAAGCTTTGAACAACACAAATTTTCTGCCCCAAGCTTTGTGTATTTGGCAATGGCAGATTTTTGTCTCCTCCAAATTCGGCCATAGACTCCATTGATGCTCCAAGCTCCAAGCTTATCATGGTGTGCTCATGAAATTAGTTCCCTATCACCTTTGTATATACTTTTTTGAGTGCTAGCTTTTGATGATTTTTGCCACAAAAATCACCATCTTCATCCTTTTATTTTCGGCCTTGCCAAACAATGGAGAAGAAGAATTGGTTCAAAGCCGAGAGAGGGAGAGGAGGAAGAAAGGGCTCCAAAACCGTGAATGGTGAAGGAGAGAGAAAAGAAATTGTATTATGTATATATTAATTGATTTTCCAAAAACAATTAAACATATACCACTTTTCAATTTCAAAAAAGTCAAAGGCAATAAAACCTTAACCACTTCCATCAATCAATCAAGTGACAAATTGTCACATCACTCAAAGTGACATGTGATTTGACGCTTGATGTGATTAATGATTTGACGTTTGATGTGACTTGTGGGCCGCACTTAAAATCACAATGTGAGAACGCCCGCAAACACTCTCGGGCTCGGGTTCGCTAATTCTGAATTAACGAATTTTCCGTTGTGACGAAATTAAATCTAATTTAATTAAATAACTTTGCCTAGCAAAATCATTATTCATGTCGCTAACGAATTAATTTTAAATTAACTCGTTTGCCCGAATTAAAATCTAATTTTAATTCCGCGTCGAAATCCAATTTCGTATAATATATCAGATATATTATTTTATCGATTAATTCCAAATTAATCGCTCTCTCTCTCTTTAATAATATTTTATCCCAGATAAAATATCTCTGTAATTAATCCCAAATTAATTTTCTCTCTTATCTAATTAATCCCAGATTAATAAAGTGTGAGTCATACGTCATCGGTGAATCTTCGGGAAGCGACCAATGAGATCCCCGGATATGTTGGTAGTAAATCCGGTCGTCGGACTATCCGAACACGTACGTACCTAATACTACGTTTGTACCGATTTACAAGACAAGGTTGGCTTCTAGCAAAGCCTCATGCCTACCCGATTCTCCAGAAATAACCTTATAGGAATATGTGATCTATATCAGGCGTAGTATACGTAGTATTGTGTATTTCGATCCAGTATCGAATGTCACGTGCTAGGCTGGGGCTGGAATTGTGTCTGCCCCGTACGAAGCACATATCGGATCTCTGGTAACTAGTCTCTATAATCGGATAATCATGACCTAGTCATATTATCCTGATGACTACAGTATATAAGAGAACCTGTTCCGTATCCTACGTGATCATCATCTCCACTATGACTGAAGTGATACTTCCATCTTGATATCACACACAATACACTACGATTCTCAATATACCCAACAGAGGCGTACACAGAACCTGTTAAAGCCCTGGACGACCAAAACCAAAGTATATGATTGTCACAGGCATTAGCGGTGCAAGTCTCAGGTTAAGACCAAATACACCTACCCTGATTTCGGACTTCCATAGACACATAGTCATACTACCAATGGAATTCCGAGGGGTCTATCCAGAGCGAAGTTGTTTTCCATACCATCGGTAAAACACAACCTCCTACTACACTTGCAAGAGTATCTTATACCCAAATATATGAGAACTATGCTGTTATGCCCTCACAACGCGCACAATTGTAATACTAGTCTTTTTCGCATTATCGGTGTCCAATCTGGATAATACTCTGACTAGGGATATTTAATGATTAAATCTTCATGCATTGATACTGTCTCATATCATCTCAATCCAGGAACTAATCGTATGGACCTTTCATCATTTATCCATCTTGGTGATCTAATCACAAATGATAAAAGAGCAATTTCCTTTGTCACATAGTTAATTTGTACAACAACACCATGATCTGTACAAATAGTGACGCTATGGGTCATAACTGTCCAACATCTATGTCTTACAAACTAACAATGAATGTTCAACCTCTAATATATACAACGTTAACTCGAATAATCTCAATGAATCACTTCTATGGCACAGTCGCGTAGGTCATATCAATGAAACAAGATTAACTAAGCTAGATAAGGATGGGTATTTCAGACCCTTCAAATATGAACCTTATGGAACTTGTGAGTCTTGTTTACTTGGTAAACAACCAAATTACCCTTCAAATGTAAAAGACAGCGTGCAGCGGAGACATTAGAACTCATACACTCTGATCTATGCGGACCAATGTCAGTAACCGCTAGAGGTGGATTCTCCTACTTCATTACCTTTATCGATGATCACTCGCGATATGGGTATGTGTACCTTATGCGGTACAAATCTGAAGCCTTTGAGAAATTCAAAGACTTCAAAGCTGAAGTAGAAAACCAGCTTAATAAAAGTATTAAGTCACTAAGGTCTGACTGAGGTGGTGAATACTTAAGCGACATATTTCAAGATTACTTGAGAGAAAATGACATTGTTTCCCAGTGGACTCCTCCGGGAACTCCACAGCATAATGGGGTCTCCGAAAGGAGAAATCGAACATTATTAGATATGGTCCTATCAATGATGCAGACACGGATCTACCTCTTTCATTTTGGGGTCTTGCTTTAGAAACTGCAACACTACTACTAAACCAAGTTCCTTCCAAGATGTTAGTCAAACACCATATGAGTTATGGTCTGGGAAACATCATAGTCTTAGTTATCTAAGAGTTTGGGGATGTGACACATATGTTAAGCTCATATAAAATAACAAATTTGATGATATGGCCGAAACCGACTTTAAATAGAAAGCCGAAACCGACTTAGGGAGGTAATAAGGGTATTTTGGTCATTTGGTCAATGAATCTAATTAATTAATAATAATAAGCTTTAAGTTAACAAATCCAATTTGTAAACTTTAAGCTTAAAAGAATCACGCCACTTGTAACCAATAATAAATAGTAAGCCTACATCCTACATCCTCGGCATTTTGGAAGTTGACAAGAATGTCACAGTACATCGTGACGCCATTCTTTATCACGGGAAGCACTTCCAGCTCCGTGATGATCTTCTTTATCCAGACTGCTTCTTTACCTGCCTCAGATGCTGGTGGAGTCTGCTGTAGTTGACTACTTTGAGCTTTTCCAACTAACATGACTGCCATTCAAAGTACACAGATATCCTGTTTGCGATCTGTTGTCATCCCTATCGGTCTGAAAGCTTGCATCATAGTAACCAATGACTTTCATCTCAGAACAATCTCCGTATGTCAAAAACACATCTTTAGTTCTTCTCAGATACTTGAGGATTGTTTTGACAGCTGCCCAATTTTTCTCACCAGGATTTTCCTGATACCTGCTCGTTATGCTAAGAGCATAAGAGACATCAGGCCTTGTATATAGCACGGCGTACATGATCGATCCTATTACTGAAGCATAAAGGATCTTACTCATAAGCTCTCTATCTGAAAGAGAATGTGGACATTACTCCTTAGATAATTTGATTCCATGACAAGTAGGTAAATTACCTCTTTTGGAATCTTCCATTTTGAATCTTTTCAAAACTCTATCTATGCATGTAGATTGAGAAAGTCCTAACAACCTCTTAGATTTATTACGGTAGATCTTAATGCCGAGGATGTAGGCTGCTTCTCCCAAACCTTTGTCAACTTCCATAATGCAAGCCACCAAGCAATGGTTATCTCAGAATTTCTCCATGAAAGATTTGGGAGAAGCAGCCTACATCCTCGGCATTAAGATCTACCGTAATAAATCTAAGAGGTTGTTAGAACTTTCTCAATCTACATACATAGATAGAGTTTTGAAAAGATTCAAAATGGAAGATTCCAAAAGAGGTAATTTACCTACTTGTCATGGAATCAAATTATCTAAGGAGTAATGTCCACATTCTCCTTCAGATAGAGAGCGTATGAGTAAGATCCTTTATGCTTCAGTAATAGGATCGATCATGTACGCCGTGCTATATACAAGGCCTGATGTCTCTTATGCTCTTAGCATAACGAGCAGGTATCAGGAAAATCCTGGTGAGAAAAATGGGCAGCTGTCAAAACAATCCTCAAGTATCTGAGAAGAACTAAAGATGTGTTTTTGACATACGGAGATTGTTCTGAGATGAAAGTCATGGTTACTATGATGCAAGCTTTCAGACCGATAGGGATGACAACGGATCGCAAACAGGATATCTGTGTACTTTGAATGGCAGTCATGTTAGTTGGAAAAGCTCAAAGTAGTCAACTACAGCGGACTCCACCAGCATCTGAGGCAGGTAAAGAAGCAGTCTGGATAAAGAAGATCATCACGGAGCTGGAAGTGCTTCCCGTGATAAAGAATGGCGTCACGATGTACTGTGACAACACGGGCGCCATTGCTCAATCAAAGGAACCAAGGTCCCACCAGAAATCCAAGCATGTACTCAGGCGATTTCATCTCATCATGGAGATTGTTGAGAGAAAAGAAATTATTATAGAGAAAATACCCACAGAAGATAATCTTGCAGATTCTCTTACTAAAGGGCTGACTCAACAAAAGCATGATAGACACACCCGAGAGTATGGTGTCCAAATTCATACTAGTTGGCTATAGTGCAAGTGGGAGATTGTTAGGGATATGCCCTATACCCAACTTGTGGATGGGCTATATGTACATGTATTTGTAATATTTTCATTAATTAATAAAATGGCAATCTTTATTATACATGTCTTACATAAATTATATGAATCATCAAGCATTGTAATAAAGCCCTTGGAATAATAAGATGATGGCTTCCACGCCTTATGAGAATCATTACTCCCAAACGTTCCTAGTCATAGTTTTGTGAATAATCTGGGCGTTCACAAAGCGGAGAGACTAGCATGATGATATGATCCACCCTTAAGTGTGGTAGCCGATCTCATAGGCTACTAGCAGAGATCCGTCCGCTTGGTGTATCACATGGATGCATGAGTTGCTCGTGTCCATCGAACTGACCGCCGAAAGTTTTCACATGGAGTGTTTATACCATGTGTCTGTGAGAACTTTCATGTATCGATTGTATGACTAGTCCTTAGACTTGAGGTCTTTACAATCTTATGTATGGATCAAATAACTTTGACATTCTCCTTCCTCGGTTCAAAAGATTCGGTCATAAGGGTATGATTGGGTCACTTGTTTAAACACATGAAGTTTGTAAAGATACAACAGAGAATCGCCACTCTCTCGGATAATATTTTCTTATAAGAGTAGTATTCCAGTTCGGGGGTTGATATGTGTGATCAGTGCTTGAGATTGTGGTCGCAGCGGAAGAATCATGTGAGATTCTTGGGTTAGCACGATTCATGACACTATCAACATTGTACATTTGACTATATGGGTAGACATTTTCCAGACCCTAGGTCAAATAGTGGGGATACAGTGAGGTGAGGGACCGTATCATATGTAAATCGCATACAGAATGGGTATATATCTTTCATTCTCATTTGGAGGCCATGGCATGTTGCTAGATGTCAACCTTGGTCATTGAAATCGAACGACCATCTGATCGGAGGATAATTTATGTTTGATTAAATTATCACGATTCATTTCATATCCAACTTGAGGGGAACCCAAAAGGTCACACACAACAAAGTCGAAATCAATGGTTAACAGTGCATAGTACAAATTTAACAGCATATATGATTACTGTAAGAATTGTTTATAAATGGTTCAATGTGTTTAATTATTGAACAGATCATTTATGAGGTTCCAAAGTGGCGTAGGGATTGTTGAATGACGATAGGGGCACTTTGGGAATTGGAAAAATGAATAAAAAAATAAAAAAAAGTGCGTTTTTTTTTATTTGTTTTGAATTCCAATTCGGCCCAAACTCTTAATCGGGTTTTATAATCTCATTAAACCACTATATTAAGATCCAATGGCTAAGATTTAATTAGCATTTATCCCACATCAGATTCTTAATTAATTTTGTTGTCTTTGGAGCACCTATATAAACCCAAAGAATTCTTTACAATTTTTTACACAAAAAACCTTTCATATCTTGGGTTTATATAAGTGGGCAACTCGAAAGTTTAAGAGTAAGCCACTGATTTTAAGGATCCTTAAGTTTAATTGACTAGAGGAATCTCAAGTTAAAAGTTTTGAGGTATTTTCCTAGGCTAGCACCAAGGGCAAAATACCCGTGCACTCAAGGCGTAGTCTTGCGTTGAGTTTTGGCTTTGGTGTGTGCACCTTTGGAGGACACACACTTGGGTGGCTCTTGGAACATGAAAGAGCTTGCTGAGTTCGAGAAAAGCTTGTAGATTGGAGGGAAGACTGGAGGAGTGATGAGCGGAAAATATATCAATATTTACCGCCCCTTTTACTTATATTTTGTTTAGTTTCTCGGGTTTGATGAACGTTTTGATATGTTTTAGTTTATTTTGCAGATAAAATAATATTGGGACTCAATGAAATCATTTAGGACGAAATATGGGTAAAATAATGGCAAAAATTGGACTTGACATATTAATTTTGGAGATTAGAAACTTGAAAGGACGTTTTAACGAAGTGCAGTTTTGGAAATTCTAGTTTTGCGCATCTGTCATATTTTGGGTATAACTTTTTACTCCAATATCTGCTTTATCTGATTCAAGTTTCAGATTAAAGAAGACTCAAATATCTACAGCTTTGAAGAATAAAATAAATTCGAATTATGAAGATTTCATGATCGCAATTGATGAAACATCCAGAAGTGTGTTATGTGTAATTATTAAAGTCATTTTCAAAGTAAAAAATAATTAATAAATAAATAATAAAAATTATCAAATCACCACAAAAAATGATAGCAATTAGTGGAGCAATTAATAATGGATTTGGTGGAGCAATTAGTGGAGCAATTAATAATGGATTTGGTGGATGATTTGATGGAGGCAAAATTTTACCTATAAATACCAAGCCATTTCATTTGTAAATTCATACTTTCTTCTAAGGAATTCCTTAAGAATACTAAGAAGATTGTATCTTGTTTATTTATTTACTGCTTTCAGTAATTAATTTCAACTTTTGCACTTTCTTTTCTTTACTTTTCAGTTTTTAATTTCAACTTTCGCCATATTGGTCGGTTGGTAATTAATTATTAATTTGACTTAATCTGGATACCGCCTATATGGCTGATTGTAATTAATTATCATGCAAAGTTAATATATTATATTAAGGGAGATATCTAAAATAGAAGTAATAAAAGTGAATCCTTTTACCTCAGCATTTTCTTTTATTGTACTTTTACTTTATTTACTTTTCAGCAATTTACTTTCAGCATTTACTTTTCAGCAATTTACTTTCAGTATTTACTTTTCAGCATTTAATTTTCAGTATTTTACTTTATGTCTTTTATTTTATTTAAATTTTTACTACCCGTAAATATGTGTCGCAACTAAGCCAGTTATCTGAGGTTGTGATGAAGTCCAATATCACCGGTTTATAAGGGGTTAAATTACGATTTGGGTAATATAAAGGTTTATTTATTGAGTCTTAGTCTTAATGCATCTTGTTAATTGGCCATTAATAAGATTGATTCGGTAAACTTAAAATAAACTTGGAAAAATGGATTTTAGGTTTAAGACCTTAGACTTAATAGCCCACGATCTTCCTTGAGGATAGATAACCCATTAATAGATTTCCTTACATGATAGAAATATACCTGTCGGGCGGGGGTAGCCATAATTGGAACTTAATCTTAATGAATTCAGATAACTTAGTTAACATAGGAATATGATTAATTGAGTTATTCTGGGTATTTGTATTTGACCATCGGAATAGGCTTTTACATAATTTCGTGTTCCAGGTTAATAAACCAATATATTACACAAATGTAAAATAATCACTTCATCTTTTAAGAAGATATTGGAATGATTCACAACCCTGGATAGTTTTATAAATTTGAATTTTCTTCAATCTACTTTCAAGCAATTTTATTTACTTATTTTAAGTTTTAAAGTCACCACCCAATCAAACAACCAATCCATTAGATACTTGTAAACATTTAACTTCATAAATTAATAACAAAAGGTTTTAAGTCCTCGTGGGATCGATACTTTTATACTACTTGAACGATACGTGCGCTTGCGTTATACGTCTGTGAATACGCGCTGGTAAAGTTTTTGGTGCCGTTGCCAATGACTTATTTATCTTTCACTATTAATTTTGAGGTTAGATACCTTTACTTGTATCTAATTTTCTTTTTTACTTATTGTTTTTGTTTTATTGTGTTTCAGATTCTCAGATACTACATTAGACGAACCAGAAGCTTTGAACTCTGACCGCTTGACCCAGAGATTGAAAGAACCATCAGACAGTTGAGAAGGGAAAGGGGAGAAGGGCAAGAAGTAATCATTAACATGGAACCTGAACCTTTGAACGTTGCACCACCAATTCCCATTCGAGACATAACCATTCTGGTGGTTGACGAACTCATTTCTTCTATTGTACTTCCTCCATTACCAGAAAATGCGGGTGACATCAAAACATGCATCCAGATGATTCAGCAGTCAGTACAGTTTGGGGGAAATGCAACTGAAGATCCTAATGCCCACATCAGCAACTTCCTAGAAGTTTGCGGTACTTTCAATTACAACCAAGCAACTGAAGAAGCAATGAGACTGCGGGCTTTTCCATATTCCCTGAAAGACATAGCTAAAGCTTGGCTACATTCGTTACCAGCAGGTTCTATCATAACTTGGAACACTCTAGCCATCCACCAGCCAGAACTGCAAAGTTGAGGAATGACATCACATCCTTCATGCAATAAGATTCAGAATCCCTTTGCGAAGCTTGGGAAAGATTCAAAGATTTACTCCGGAAATGTCCTCATCATGAGATCACAAAGTGGCTACAAGTCCAAACCTTCTACAATGGGCTTTCTGGAATAATGAGAACCACAATTGATGCTGCTGCTGGAGGAGTTTTGATGGAAAAATGAGAAGATCAGACCTGGGACTTAATTGAAGAAATGGCCGACAACAATTCTTTATGGCCAACAGAAAGGAGCATGATCCAAAGAATTGCAGGAATTTATGAAGTTTGAGCCAACATAGCACTGAATTCCAAGCTGGATGTGATTTGCAAAAATCTGGAAACTCTTAACATGAAAGTTAATGGTGGATCCTCAAGTTCACCATTTGGAGGAGAACTTGAGTCAGAATCTTACAACCAACAAGAAGAGACATTGAACTATGTCAACAATTCAACAGATAGGAACAATCCATATTCCAACACTTATAACCCAGGGTGGATGAATCACCTCAATTTCGTATGGAGCAACAATTCAGGGCAAAAGAACTACCCACCACCTGGATTCCAATAACCAAATAAAAGCCAGGAGCATGAAAAAGAACCAGGAATAACAGAAGTGCTGGCCCAGTTGAAGAAGCAAGAAGCAAAATACGATGCTTTAGCAGCTATGGTTCAAAATCAAGTAGCATTGAATCAAAGCCATTCAGCCTCTATTAAAGCACTGGAAAATCAAATGGGACAACTGGCCAATGCTCAGAGTTACAGACCGCCATGAAATCTTCCCAACAACACAGAACCAAATCCAAGAAACCGAGGGAATGAGCAATGTCAAGACATTACCTTGAAAAGTGGCACTGAAATCAACAAAGATGTTGGAATCAAGGCAACCATTGAAGAAGTTCCAAAAGATACAGTTCCACAGATGGAGGAAAAAGAAGCAAAGGAAAAAGCTCAAGAAAGAATCACTTTACCTCCACATTTTCCTCAACGACTCCAGAAAAACAAATTGGATAAACAGTTTGCTCGATTCTTGGAGGTGTTTAAAAAGCTGCATATCAACATTCCATTTGCAGAAGCCTTGAAATAAATGCCCAGCTATGTCAAATTCATGAAAGACATTCTTTCATGAAAATGGAGATTGGGAGATTACGAGACAGTAGCATTGACGGAGGATTACAGCGCCATCATTCAGAGAAAACTTCCCCCGAAGTTGAAAGATCCTGGCAGTTTCACAGTTCCTTGCACCATTGGAGAACATTATATTGGTAAGGCTTTATGTGATTTAGGTGTAAGTGTTAATTTAATGCCTTTTTCTATTTACAGGAAACTATAAAGCGGAGAAGCAATGCCTACCTCAATCTCTCTGCAAATTATTGATCGAACGCTCGCATTTCCGAGAGGTGTCATTGAAGATGTGCTGGTCAAAGTCGACAAACTCATTCTCCCAGCAGATTTCATTATCCTTGACATGGAAGAAGACAAAGATGTTCCTATCATCCTTGGGAGACCATTCTTGGCTACAGGTCGAACTGTGATTGATGTACAAAAAGGAGAAATAACCATGAAAGTGCAGGACCAAGAAGTTACTTTCAATGTTTTCAAATCCATGAAATTCCCGAGCGATGAAAAAAAGATGAAGAATGTTTCAGAATTGATGTTGTTGATAATATCGTTCAGGATACTGATACAATTCCCACGGATAAACTTGAAGCTTGCATCACCAACATGACTGATAGCGAGCTAGATGCTGAAATTCTGGAATGTATCAACTATCTTGACAAGCCATTCCGATTCAAATCGACACCACCAGTGGAAAGTCTGGAACTTCCGAAGAAAGATCAAATCAAGCCCTCAATTGAAGAAACACCACACCGCTGGAGCTGAAGTTACTGTCGAGCCATCTCAAGTATGCATTTCTTGGAAACTCTTCTAAATTACCTGTGATTATTTCTTCTTCGCTAACATTAGAGCAGGAAGAAAAGTTGCTGAGAATATTACGGGAACACAAGAAATCCATTGGCTGGACTATAGCAGAAATTCGAGGCATTAGTCCATCA
This sequence comes from Zanthoxylum bungeanum, assembly GCA_019454045.1. Taxonomy (NCBI): domain Eukaryota; kingdom Viridiplantae; phylum Streptophyta; class Magnoliopsida; order Sapindales; family Rutaceae; genus Zanthoxylum; species Zanthoxylum bungeanum. The sequence continues at coordinate 69,206 of SKCR01006927.1, read as the reverse complement.
TTTTGCATGCACAAGATTCTGATGAATGATGAGTACAAACCCACAATGGAGCATCAATGGAGACTCAATCCATCATGAAGGAGGTCGTGAAGAAAGAAATCATCAAATGGTTGGATGCTGGCATCATTTACCCTATCTCAGATAGTACTTGGGTGAGTCCTATGCAGTGTGTACCAAATAAAAGAGGAATTACTGTAGTCACAAATGAAAAGAACGAGCTGATTCCAACAAGAACAGTGACTGGATGAAGAGTATGCATGGACTACAAAAAAATGAATAAAGCAACGAGGAAGGACCATTTTCCGTTGCTATTCATTGATTAGATGTTAGACAGACTGGCGGGACATGAGTACTATTACTTTCTGGACGGATATTCGGGGTAGAATCAGATTTCCATCGCCCCATAAGATCAGGAGAAAACCATTTTTACATGTCCATATGGTACTTTTGCTTTCCGCAGAATACCATTTGGATTATGTAATACACTTGCCACATTTCAATGTTGCATGATGGCCATCTTCTCAGACATGCTGGAGAAGAGTATGGAGGTTTTCATGGATGACTTCTCTGTGTTTGGAGATTATTTTGACCACTGCTTCCAAAATCTGGAACAGGTATTACAAAGATGTGAAGATACCAACCTGGTACTCAACTGGGAGAAATGCCACTTTATGGTGCAGGAATACATTGTTCTTGGATATCGGATCTCATAAAAGGGAATCGAGGTAGACAAAGTAAAGATCGAGACAATTGAAAAATTACCTCCACCAACATCTGTAAAAGGGATTCGAAGCTTTCTTGGACATGCAAGTTTTTACAGGAGATTTATCAAAGACTTTTCCAAGATTGCTAAACCTCTGTGCAATCTTCTGGAGAAAGATGTGCCTTTCAACTTCACCAAAGAATGCCAGGAAGCTTTTGAGATCCTGAAACAGAAGCTTGTTTATGCTCCTATCATTGTAGCACCAGACTAGACCCTTCCATTTGAGGTGATGTGTGATGCTAGTGATTTTGCTGTAAGTGCAGTTTTGGGACAACGCAAAGCAAAGATTTTCCATGCCATTTACTACTCCAGCAGAACTCTGAATGAAGCTCAACTCAACTACACAACCACTGAAAAGGAGTTGCTTGCAGTTGTGTTCGCTTTTGACAAATTCCGATCTTATCTGTTGGGTCCCAATGTGGTGGTCTACACAGATCATTCAGTAATCAAGTATTTGATCAGGAAGAAAGATGCCAAGCCCATATTGATCCATTGGATACTTCTTTTGCAAGAATTCGATATGGAGATCAGAGACAGGAAAAGGACAGAAAACCAAGTGGCAAATCATTTATCAAAGCTCGAGAATGGAGATACAGCTGGCAAAGAACTAACAATCAAAGAAACATTTCCAGATGAATAGCTGTTTGCCATTAAACAACAGGAAGTCCCTTGGTATGCTGACTATGTCAACTACATAGTATCAGGAAAATGGCCGTTGGAATGGACAACTCAGCAACAGAAGAAATTCTTCAAAGAAGTCAAGCATTATGTCTGGGATGAGCCATACCTGTTCAAATGTTCTGCAGATCAATTATTGAGACGATGTGTTCCATAAGAGGAGGTCAATAGTGTCATGCAGCATTGCCATTCATCACCTTACGGTGGAAATTTCAGTGGAAACAAAACTACAGCCAAAGTCCTACGATTAGGTTTGTTCTGGCCCACTCTTTTTAAAGATGCTTATCTATTTACTCTTCAATGTGACAGGTGCCAGAGAACGGGAAATATTTCCAAAATAAATGAAGGACCTTTGCAAAATATTCCGGAAGTGGAGATATTTGATGTATGGGGTATTGATTTTATGGGACCATTTATTCCATCATTCGGAAACCTGTACATACTGGTTACAGTAGTTTACGTCTCCAAATGGGTTGAAGCGATTCCACTGTCGTCCAATGATTCAAAAGTGGTGATCAAATTCCTTACAAAAGAATATTTTCACTCGCTTCGGGACACCTTGGGCGATTATCAGTGATGGTGGCTCACATTTCTGCAACAAATACTTTGATGTACTCTATCAAAATACGAAGTTACTCATAGGTTGCCACTGCCTATCATCCACAGTCAAATGGACATTTGGAAGTTTCAAACAGAGAGATCAAACGAATCTTGGAAATAACCGTTGGATCAACAAGGAAGGACTGGTCTGAAAAACTAGATGATGCATTATGGGCTTACCGGACAGCTTACAAGACACCTATTGGTATGTCCTCATATCAAATGGGGTATGGAAAAGCATGTCATCTGCCAGTTGAGCTTGAACATAAGGCGTACTGGGCACTGAAGAAGTTGAATCTTGATCCACAAGCTGCAGGAGAGAAAGACTTCACCAACTCAACGAATTGGAGAAATTTCTCCTACAGGCTTATGAAAATGCCAAACTGTACAAAGAAAAGACCAAGAGATGGCATGATAAAAAAATAGTGCGCAAACAATTGGAACCAGGGCAGCAAGTGTTGTTGTACGATTCATGGCTGAAAATTTTTCCTGGAAAGCTGAAATGAAAGTGGTCAGGTCCATTTGTGATTACTCAGGTGCTACCATACAGAGTTGTTGAGATATACAACCCCAAGTCCAACAACACATTCAAAGTTAATAGCCAGCATGTCAAGCACTATTGGGGAGAATCAATTGAGCGACAAAAAGAAAGTGTCACACTTTCAGATCCAGCATAATGTTCGAGCAGTCACGTCTAGCTGACGACGTTAAACTTAGCGCTAACTGGGAGGCAACCCATGCAATTTGTGTATATATTTTGATTTAATGTTTTTTATTTTATGTGTTAGTTTTTGCAGGTGAAGTCATTTCAAGATGGAAGAAGCTCTCGCAAATATTCACAAGCAATTTCTTTCTCTCCCTCAAAATTCTCTGATGAAAGTCTACAAAACTCGCTTGGAACGGATGAGACTTCTGATGATCAAAGGTATTCCTAATGACATTCATTGGGTAATCGAAGCACGGGTCTGATTAGGAGGTGAGTATTCTGATTCTTATAATTCTTATTTGCCTGGTTTTGGAAAAAGCACATATGCAAAGAAACGTAGAGTTAAGAAAATGGGTGTTTGTTACAAATGTGCATGCTGGAATTACAATACTCGTTGTCGTTCTTTAGGAATGGTGTCTGATAATCGCGAAGATAAAATTAAATTCATTGGGGATGGCTTGAGTAAGGAGTCTTTAGATGATATATCTTCGACTCTTGAGACGCATCCCAGTGGATATGTTCATATAGCCATCCGTAAATTACATACACAATTCCAAAAAGAAAGACAACAATTAAGTCTCGGGAATCTGACTCAAAAAGACCATGTTTGCCAATTTATACGAAAATTGGATGGGCAGCTTGTCTCTGACGCATAAACGTCAATCAAGCTGTAAATTATTTTAAATATTATATCTCTTTGTCTTTTCCTAATAATTGTGATTTGTTTTGCCAATTTATAAGAAAATTGGATGGGCCGCTTGTCTCTGATGCCCGGAGAAATGGGTTCGTGTCAAAGCCTGTAAAAGAACTCTTCTTTACTACCAAAACTGCCCCAGATTTAATTGACCAAATCTTAGCCTTTGAACCTCAAATTGACCCCATTCTTTCTAAGATAAACTAGTCCGATAATGATCGTGGTAGGAGGCGTCGGATAAATATGGATCTTAACCTTTAACTTTTCATTTAGATGTAGAATTTCAGCTAACCAGGTACGATTTTCTAAACTCTTCTTATACTATTTAAGACATTGGGGACAATGCCTCATTTAGGTTGGGGAGGAGAATTGTTAAATTGTATCTTGTTTTTATTGTTTTATTTTTAGTCAAAATTTTTCGAAAAAGCAAAAAAATTTTGAAAAATTTTACAAAAAACCAAAAAAATATTTTGTATTTTTGTGTTTTTATTTGATTAATCAGGTGAAATTTGTGTGAGATAGCTGTGTAAGGAATTTTCATTCCTGAGACGTATCTCAACCTATTTCGGAACAAGTTAATTTTTGTTTATTTCCTTTTAAGTTATTTAATTGGTGAATTCTCCATAAAACTGACTAAAATGAATCTTCATATGCTCAGTTGACAGGTATTATCAGCATACATGGTAACATACAAACATGAGCTGTAATTGAAAAGTTTGAAATACTCAGTGCTCTAGTTTAATTGGAGGAAGCATCTATAAAAAGCGATGGAGTAAAAAAAAACGTCTGAGATCCGAGTTATTAAGTCTGTAAAGGTGTTTTAACACCTAGTGCCCTAAAACCAACTGGTTTGGGAGTCACTGGCCCAAAGCTCACTACATGGATCAAAAATGTTGCAAAAAAATATATATATCTGAAGTCTGAGTAATTAAGTCCGTAGGGGTGTCTTAACACCTAGTTCCCTAAAGCCAACTGGTTTGAGAGTCACTGACCCAAAGCTCGCTACATAGATGGAAGATATTGTATATAAATAAAAAAAAATCAATCAAAAATTAAGAAAAAAATCAGAAAAATCAAAAAAAAATTATTCCGTTGCTTAAAAAAATGTGTGAATTCTGATATAACTTTAGGACAAAAATATTACTCTCTTTTCAACTGCACGTGTGACTATTGTGGGCAAAATGAGTTGATTAATATTTTGTTGGCTGTGTATATGGAGAATGGTAAAAATAATCGGAGAATTTACTTATTCGGTAATTTAGAAAGAAACAAAACAATTATTGACTTAGATAAGAAGTTTCACCCGTTTAGTCACTAACTTTTTATTCTCTTTTCTCTTGTCTTTTTGCTTTTGTGTGCATTAATTTTACTATATTTTTACTTTTATAAGATGTTTGTGGGTATCGTCGATGTAAACCCCCCACGAGACTACTGTTAGTGTTCCTAGAACATTCATAGGATCTAATAAGCATGAAAAACAATTAATATGATCATTATAAGATGCGGAATAAACTTACAATGAATGGATAGAGCTTTAAAAATTTTGAGAGGATGAACTCCAAGTTCCAACCTTTAGATGATTCCAAGCTTTTGAGTAGTTTCCCTATCACCTTTGTCAACTTCCAAAGTGCTAGCCTTCGTGGAGAATTTTTATTCCTATCACATTTATTCCTAGAATATAGGCTGCTTCTCCCAGATCTTTCGTGGAGAATTTTAATGAAAGCCAAGCCTTCACCGATGTTAACATGGGAATGTCATTGCCTATAAGCAATACATCGTCAACATAAAGGACAATAAAAGTAAGTGCTCTCCCACTAACCTTCTTGTATACACAAGGATCATCTTCATTTTGAATGAAATCATATTCTTTTATGATCTCATCAAAATGTTGGTTCCATGACCGCGATGCTTGCTTCAGTCCATAAATGGACCGATTTAACTTACAAACCTTGTTTGCAAGTTTAGGCACGATAAAACCGTCAGGCTGTTGCATATAAACATCCTCCAAAAGGTTTCCGTTAAGGAAAGCGGTTTTAACGTCCATCTGCCAGATCTCGTAATCAAAATATGCAGCAATAGCAAGCATTATCCGAATGGATTTAATCATGGCAACGGGTGAGAAAGTTTCGTCGTAATCGACACCATGTCGTTGACGATACCCCTTCGTTACAAGTCTAGCTTTGTACGTTTGTACGTTGCCATCCATGTCGGTCTTCTTCTTGAAGACCCATTTGCAACCAATAGGCTTTACGCCTTCTGGTGCATCAACCAGTGTCCAAACTTGGTTGGTATACATGGAATCCATTTCAGACTTCATGGCTTCTTGCCATAAAGCGGAATCGATATCTTGTATCGCTTCCTCATACGTAGCCGGTTCAGTATCCTCAATGAGATTAATATCTACATGAGGTGAGATCAGAAACCCATACCTCTCAGGTTGTATCCTAACTTCTCCGACCTACGTGGTCCTTGTGTGATAGAAGATTGTGGTACAGTCTCATCCCGGATGGACTGCTCTTGTTCCGTTGAGGATTCTATGCCAGGAACAGTATCACTCCGATTTTCATCGAATTCTACTTTCTTCCCATTAACCACTGCATTTAGGAATTCCTTCTCAAGGAAAACCGCATGTAGAGCAACAAATACTTTGTTCTCTCGTGGGTGATAGAAGTAATATCCTTTGGTTTCCCTAGGATATCCTATGAATAGGCATTTATCCGACTTGGGCTCAAGTTTGGTACCTTCCAAACGTTTGACGTATGCCCAGCATCCCCAAATCTTCAGGAATGAGAAACTCAGGTTTCTTTCCTGTCTATATCTCATATGGTGTCTGTTGTACATACTTTGATGGAACCTTATTCAAAATAAGAATTGCACTGTTTAATGCATATCCCCAGAAGGAAATAGGTAGCTCAGTGCGACTCATCATAGACCTTACCATGTCCAACAAAGTTCGGTTTCTCCGTTCGGACACACCGTTTAATTGCGCTGTTCCAGGAGGAGTCCACTGTGAAAGAATGCCATATTCTTTCAAGTAATCTAGAAACTCATTGCTCAAGTATTCGCCACCACGGTCCGACCGTAATGTCTTTATACTCTTGCCGGTCTATTTTTCAACTTCGTGTCGAAACTCTTTGAATTTCTCAAAAGTTTCCGACTTGTGTCTCATAAGATACACATATCCATAACGCGATGCATCATCCGTAAAGGTTACGAAGTATTCGTATCCACCCCTAGCCTGGCTAGACATAGGCCCACAAACGTCACTATGAATGAGGGCTAACAGTTCGGTGGCGCGTTCACCTTTACCGCTAAAAGGTGATTTAGGCATTTTTCCTAATAAGCAAGATTCGCAGACGTCATATGAATTTGGATCAAATCCGTCCAAGTACCACTCTTCGAAAGTGTGGATATGCGAGTCTTGTTTATGTGTCCCAGACGACAGTGCCACATATAAGTTTCATCTTTATTACTTAGTTTGAGCCTTTTGTTTGTTACATTATATGTTTGAGATTGATTTATATTCAAAATATAAAGACCATTATTAGCATCAGCAGAACATATCTCAAAATCATCTTTATAAACAAAACACCCAGTGTTTCGGAATACAAAAGTGTACCCGCATTGGGTCAAACAAGATACAGAGATAATACTCCTAGTCAAACTAGGTACATAATAACAACATTAAGTTCAAGTACATGCCCCGAGGGCAGCTCTAAAACAAAAGTGCCAACGGCCAAAACGGCGACTGGTGCCCCATTTCCACGCGTAGATCAATCTCCCATGAGGCCAGTCTCCTGCTAATCTGTAGATCCTGCACATCAGTACATATATGAGTACCACAACCAGAATCAAAAATCCAATTTTTAAAACTAGAAGTAGTCATGTTTATCTCTATAACAAACATACCTAAAGCCAGTGCCTTGCCCGCTTTAATCTCCTTCTGGAGCGCCTTGTACTCACGGCAGTCACACTTCCAGTGACCCCGCTTGCCACACTGGAGGCAAACATCCTGAGATTTGTCCTTAGGCTTCCCAGAAGCCCTTGACGATTTGGCCTTGCCCTTTCCTTTATGCTTCTTCTTCTTCACACCTCCAGTTGCCTTGAGCCCAGCCCTCGGCGTATGAGATGTCGAAGCAAAGTGCGCCTCGCGCTTGTTGCCCTTAAGCATCTCTTTCTCAGCTTCCTTGAGAACCGACAATAAGTTTCCAAGAGTATCATCAGTGTTCATCAAATTATAGTTTATGATGAACTGTCTCCAAGTGTCGGGGAGAGATTGCAGGACCATATCTATGGTAATCTCAGCCTCAAAGACTATCCCCATCTCAGCTAGCTCATCTATGTCAGCAATCATATGTGCCACATGGGACTCAACAGACATGCCTTCTGATAAACGCGAACGAAAGAGCTTCTTTACTAACTCATATCTTCGTGACCTACGGTTAGATCGGTGAAGATCTTGCAACTTTACCAACATGTTATAGGGATCCAAGTCCATGTTCTGTCGACGGAAATGCTGAGTCATAGAAGCAAGCATAATAGACTGAGCAGTATCACAATCATCGCTGTGAGTCTTCCAAAGCTCCAGCTCAAGTAGCTCATCGGGTTTGGGCTTAGGCCCAAGAGGTCTCTGTATAGTATATAGTAGCCTCTCGGCTCCAAGGACTATCCTTAGATTCATTTCCCAATCGGCAAAGTTCGTGCCCTTGAAGATTTTTCGCCCATGATAATGTCTCGGACATTTCCCTTTCCAGTCATCTTGGCTACGATAGTCCAACTATCTAGTCAACGATATTGAGTACAGTCTAACTGTTACAAGAAAAATAACATTTTATTAGTCCAACTAAATAATTATGACGAAATAAATTTGAAGCGCGTAAAGCTAAGTATCTGAATGAAATTGCAAATCAATACTAGTCTCCCACTATTTTCGGCGAGTCTCTAACCCTCTGTCGAGTACTCGGGAAACCTAGTTCCTAGTGGGCTAGGATCCCGTTAAATAACATACAACCTTGACTTTGGCCACAAGCTGTATGATATTTAACTAGGTAGATCTCTAAGATCAATTGTTTTTCGGCGAGTCTCTAACCCTCTGTCGAGTACTCGGGAAACCTAGTTTCCTAGTGGGCTAGGATCCCGTTAAATAACATACAACCTTGACTTTGGCCAACAAGCTGTATGATATTTAACTAGGTAGATCTCTAAGATCAATTGGATCTCATCCAATTCCTAGATCCGGTAGGTGGACCTCCAAGTCCAAACATATATACAATATATATGCCAATATATCCAATATATTTTCCTAACATTTTTCCTCTGAATCAACTAAACCTTGGCTTTGGCACAACAAGCTTAATGATTCCAGTTAAGCGGGACCCATTGACATGGAAACTTCGTAATCAATGTCGATGGACAAGAAGTGATCTTGACTTTGGCCATCAAATCACGATTTGGACAAGACACCGATATAGAACAAAACTCTCATGATTCAAACACATCCTCAATTGACAAGGTCTTGACTTTGGCCAACAAACCAATGCCAACTTTGGATCTTGAGTAAGAATCACTCAATGGAAGGAAAAAACGCTTAATATATTTTTGAGGGTTTTTCGCGTAATTGGCAACCAATTAATTATCTTTGATTAGGTTTCATCATACACCCTTAAGCATGCTTCTAAAACATCGTAAAGCGCATAAAGTAAATTAATAGCGATATGCGGATGGATATGTAACATATTGTTCCTAGAACAAATCACTCCATTTCCCTCCCCAGATAGAACTATTTTATTCCTACCCCACATCATACAACAATAGAAACCTCATTTGCATTGAGGGGAATTAGGTGAGAGAGAGAATACAAAGAGATAATAAGAGATAAGCTGGACACGCAGGTCCATTTATATAATTCCAAATTTACAATAATTTCCAAATTCCCCCTTCCCTTCTAATATCCATCCGATATACGCTATTCATCATCACATTCATGTAATCATACAAAGCATGTATTACAACCAATCTAATCCAATAATCAGTCTTTAATTATGTGACCATACAATGTTCAAACAATGATTTGATTTGCAAGAGTCAAACTCATTTAAGAATAAATACTCAAAGTAAGTATTCTTGAATTATTTTGAACTACAATTTTAAATCCAATTTATTTGTATTCAATACTAATTCCAATTTAATTCCAAATTAAATACATACACTTATTTATTTGCCTTAAAGACTTGGATTCCAAATCCAATCTTAATGGGTCTCAAAGGCCCAATAACATCCAATGTCATTTTAATTAAAGTCCAATGGGCTTTTAATTGATTCTTAAGGCATGGGCTTTGGCCATAATGGATCAAACCCAAATTGTCAAGGCCCAATAGGAATCACCCTATTGCCAACAAATGAATTTAGGCCCATTAGGCCCAATTAAAATCTTTAAAGGGTCAAGTGATGTATTGGACTTTATGGAAATTGGTTTTGGGGCCCAAATGGATCAAATACAAAAGTCCAAAACCAAACTTGGTTCAACCAAGCCCATTAGGCCCAAATACACACTTTTAGCCCAATTCATTTTAAAGGCATATTATCATAATTATAATATTCCAAATATCACAATTATTTTAATTAAAGTGTATTAGCCATAATTAATTAATTAAACTCAATATTTCCAAAATATCAATTAACTTAATTAATCATGCTTAATTCAATAATTCATGCTTAACAAAATCAAGCCAAAACACATCACAACATGTTGACACAAATTGAAATCTAAAAACATCATTTCATGCTCAACATGCTCTTTCATTTCAACATGAACATTATTGACATTGATTCTAATCAAATTAAAACCAACTATCAACTTTTAAACATGCATCAAAAACACTATTCCATGCTACAAAAATGAAAAAAAACTGCAGTGCATATTACAGTGAGTTTCGGCCACCTTAAGGATTTTTTATCTTTTGATTCTTTTGATTTATGTCAAATCTATCATGCATAACTCTAAGTATCATGCTGTAAACATACTCAAAGCATCAATTTTAAAGAATCATGCTCAAATCATAAAAGCCCAAATTTTAGGTTCAAGAACCCTAGAATTTTTCATGCTTAAATTAGGCTCATGATACCATTGTTAGTGTTCCTAGAACATTCATAGGATCTAATAAGCATGAAAAACAATTAATATGATCATTATAAAGGGGGAATAAACTTACAATGAATGGATAGAGCTTTAAAATTTTTGAGAGGATGAACTCCAAGTTCCAACCTTTAGATGATTCCAAGCTTTTGAGTAGTTTCCCTATCACCTTTGTCAACTTCCAAAGTGCTAGCTTTTGTTGATTTGAAAGCAAATCCAAGAGAGAAATGAGTAGATAATTCGGCCAAGCCTTAGGGAGTTCTCTAGGGTTTTTCAAGTTTTCATCTAATGAAAAGTATGTCTTACAAAGTGTAGAGATTTGGTTTTGTTATTACCTTTTAGTAAAACCATTTCACCTTTTACCTTAACTTGGTAGGTGTGGGTAAATGGTTTTCAAAAAGCAAAACAAGGTAGTTGTGGGGGTAGGTACACCTACCACACATGGGCCCCACATATTTGAATTCAAAATTCAAATATCTCTACGAACATTTGCCGCGGCTCGGTTCCGTTTAATCCGATTAAACGAACTTCCGTCGCTAAATAATTAAATCTAATTTAATTAAATATTGATGCCTCGCAAATAAATTACGAACATCGTTTACGAATTAATTCTAAATTAATTCGTTCGGTCGTATAAAGTCCGACTTTAATTTCGTAACAAATCCAATTCGTATTAATATATCCGATATATTAATTTTAGCCCATTCAAATAAATTAAATAGAAAAATCAAATTTAACTATTTATTAAATTTTTTACCGATTAATTCCAAATTAATCGCGTTCTCTCTCTACCGAACACATTTAATCCCAGATTAAATAAAGCCCAATTAATCCCAGATTAATTTTTTTTCTCTCTCTCTATATTAATCCCAGATTAATTTAAGTCAACTATCATCGGTGAATCTTTGGGAAGCGACCCAAAAGATCTCTGGATATATTGGCAGTAAATCCGGGTTATCGGACTATCCGATAAAGTAAGAGTACCTCGTACCACGTGCTTACCGATTTACAAGACATGGTTGGCTTCTAGCAAAGCACCGTGCCTACCCAATTCTCCAGAAATATTCTTACTGGAATATATAATCTATGTCAGGCGTAGTATAAGTCGTATTGCGTATCGCGATCCAGTATCTGATGTCACGTGCAAGGCCTGGGGCTGGAATAGTGTCTGCCCCGTACGAAGCACATATCGGATATCAAGCAACTAGTCTCTCTTTGAATCGATAATCATGACCTTGTCATATTATCACGATGGTGCAACACTATAGAGAACTAGTTCTGAATCCTTGCGTGATCATCATCTCCATATGTCTGAAGTGATACTTCCATCTTGACATCACATCCAATACACTACGATTCTCAATAAACCTAGAAGAGGCGTACAAGAACCTGTTAAAGCCTTGGACGACCAAAACGAAAGTTTACCGATTGTCGCAAGTACTAGCGATGCAAGTCTCAGGTAAGACAAATACACCTACCCTGAAGCGGACTCCCATAAACACATATACATACTACCAATGGGATTCCGCGGGGTCTATCCAGAGCGAAGCTGTTTTCCGTACCATCGGTAAAACACAACCTCTTATTGCACTTGCATAAGTATCCAATACTTAAACATACGAGAACTGTGCCGTTATGCCCTCACAACGCCACAAGTGCAATACTAGTCTATTCCGCATTATCAATGTCCAGTCTCGATATACTATGACTATGGATATTTAATGATTAAATCTTTATGGATTGATACTGTCTCATATCATCTCAATCCGGAACTAATCATAAGGACTTCTACCATTCTATATCAAAGTAAATTAATTACAAAATGGTAAAAGGCAATTTCATTACTACATAGTTAATTTAGTACAAAAACACAATGTCTTTTACAAACAGTGACGCTATGGGTCATAATTGTCTAACAACTACAACTCGTCCACTAGGGACACCTAGGGGTTTAAGGGCTTGTTGCATACGCTAAATGCAACTGTGATCCCTACGAAAGTGGCTTAGTTTAATTTTAATTGTTTCTTGTATTTTATTTTGTTGTTTTGCTCGAGGACTAGCAAAATTTTAGGTTTGGGGGTGTGATGAGCGGAAAATATATAAATATTTACCGCCAATTTCACTTAATATTTTGTTTAGTTTCTTGGGTTTGATGAACATTTTGATGTGTTTTAGTTTATTTTGCAGATAAAATAATATTGGGACTCAATGAAATTATTTAGGACGAAATGTGGGTCAAATAAGGGCAAAAATTAGACTTGACATATTAATTTTGGAGATTGGAAACTTGAAAGGGCATAACTTTTTACTCCGATATTGAGCTGATTCAAGTTCCAGATTAAAGAATACTCAAAGATCTACAACTTTGAAGAACAAAATAATTTCGAATTCTGAAGATTTCATTACTGAAATTGATGAAATATCGAGAAGTGTGTTATGTGTAATTATTAAAGTCATTTTCAAAGAAAAAATAAATTAATAAATAAATAATAAAAATTATCAAATCACCACCAAACATGATAGCAATTAGTGGAGCAATTAATAATGGATTTGGTGGATGATTTGATGGAGGCAAAATTTTGCCTATAAATACCAAGTCATTTCATTTGTAAATTCATACTTTCTTCTAAGGAATTCCGTAAGAATACTAAGAAGATTATATCTTGTTTGTTTATTTACAGCTTTCAGTAATTAATTTCAGCTTTCGCACTTTCTTTTCTTTACTTTTCAGTTTTTACTTTCTGCAATTTACTTTTATGCACAATATTTTCTTCCTTTAATTTTCAGTTTTTACTTTTCAGTAATGAGGAGGTAACTCCCCCTTGCTGGGGTAAAAGGTAAAACTTTTATTACTAATATTTAGATTAATCTCCCTTAATTATAATATATAAACTAGTTAAAACCTGACTTAACGAGGATACCGCCATATTGGTCGGTTGGTAATTATTTAAATTGGTTTTAACCTGACTAAACTCGATACCGCCTGATTGGTCGGTTGGTAATTAATTTTTAACTTGACTTAATCTGGATACTGCCTATATGGCTGGTTGGTAATTATCATGCAAAGTTAATATATTATATTAAGGGAGAAATCTAAAATATAAGTAATAAAAGTGAATCTTTTTACCTCAGCATTTTCTTTTATTGTACTTTTACTTTATTTACTTTTCAGTAATTTACTTTTCAGCATTTACTTTTCAGCAATTACTTTCATCAATTTACTTTTCAGCAATTTCTTTCAGCATTTACTTTTCAGCATTTAATTTTCAGTATTTTACTTTATGTCTTTTATTTTATTTAAGTTTTTACTACCCGTAAATATGTGTCGTAATTAAGCCAGTTATCTGGGGTTGTGATGAAGTCCAATATCACCGGTTTATAAGGGGTTAAATTAGGATTTGGGTAATATAAAGGTTTATTTATTGAGCCTTAGTCTTAATGCATCTTGTTAACTGGCCATTAATAAGATTGATTCGGTAAACTTAAAATGAACTTGGAAAATGGATTTTAGGTTTAAGACCTTAGACTTAATAGCCCACGATCTTCCTTGAGGATAGATAACCCTTTAATAGAATTCCTTACATGATAGAAATAAACCTGTCGGCGGGTAGCCATAATTGGAACTTAATCTTAATGAATTCAATAACTTAGTTAATATAGGAATACGATTAATTGAGTTATACTGGGTATTTATATTTGACCATCGGAAGAGGCTTTTACATAATTTCGTGTTCCAGGTTAATAAACCAATATATTACACAAATGTAAAATAATCACTTCATCTTTTAAAAAGATATTGGAATGATTCACAATCCTGGATAGTTTTTTAAATTTGAATTTTCTTCAATCTACTTTCAAGCAATTTTATTTACTTGTTTTAAGTTTTAAAGTCACCACCCAATCAAACAACCAATCAATTAGATACTTGTAAACATTTAACTTCATAAATTAATAAAAAACGGTTTTAAGTCCTCGTGGGATCGATACTTTTATATTTCTTGAACGATACGTGCGCTTGCGTTATATGTGTGTGAATACGCGCCAGTCAATGAGTCTTCGGTTCAAGTAAGTCTTCGGTTAAAATATTTCACAAACATTCAAATGGCAAATAGAGTATCACTTCGTTCCATCCTTGATGAGCATAAGCTCAAATAGGACAACTATAATGACTGATTTAGAAACCTTAAAATTATCTTACGACAAGAAAAAATTTTCTATGTTCTTGAAAGACCATTTCCCCCTGAACCCGCATAAGATGCTGACCAAGATACATTTGATGCTTGGAAGAAACACGTCGATGATGATGAGCAAGCAGTTTGTATAATGCTTGGCTCTATGTCGGACGAACTTCAGAAAGCTCACGAAGATATGGATGCTCAAACCATCATCTTTTACTTGAAGGAGTTATATGCAACTGTCGTTCATACCGTGAGATTCCAAGTGTCATGTGCCTTATCCAAACAAGGTATAAGGAATGATCTGTTAGTGGACATGTGCTTAAGATGATTGGCCACATTGAAAAATTGGCCAACCTCGGGTTCATCATGAATCATGAGATAGGTCACGATCTAATTCTTCAGTCCTTACCAAAGAATTCTCTAACTTTATTATGCAGTTTCATCTGTATGATAAAGAAGCTACTTTAGCAGAATTGCACAATCTGATAAAGCAAGCAGAGAAGGACTTGAAACTGGAGCTTAAAACCTCCGTCATGCTTACGGGTACGGACCTGAAGCCACGAGGCCCAAAGAAAAATAAGGGCAAGGGCAAGGCTCCTGATCACCTAAAGCTCAATGGTAAGGTGGAGAAGAAAAATGGAAAGGGGAAATGTTTCTTTTATGGAAAGAAGGGTCATTGGAAGAAAGACTGGAGATCCTTGAAAGCCGAGGAAGCTAGGGAACCACAAGAGGCCAATATCTACAATGCTTCAGGTTTGTTGTATATGATTGAACTATATTCTCAAAACTCTGAACCTTCTACTTGGGTGCTTGACACCGGTTATGGGACTCACTTGTGTAACAATGTGCAGGGCCTAAGAAACAGTATAAGACTCCGTCATGGGGAGGTTGACTTATGCATGGGTAATGGAGCAAAACTGGCTGCATTATGCGCTGGGACTTATTCATTAGTTTTGTCGAATGGTTTAGTTTTAGACTTAGAATATTGTGTTTATGTACATTCTCTAGTAAAGAACATCATTTCAATTTATTCTTTATGTAATAAAGGCATTTCATGCCTAATAAGTTGTAATGAATGTTCTATTTATTTCAATGAAATAAAATATGGAGATGGTATTTTGAATAATGGTATCTATGTCTTACAAACTAACAAAGAATGTTCAACCTTTAATATATACAACGTTAACTCGAATAATCTCAATGAATCACTTCTATGGCACAGTCGCTTATGTCATATCAATGAAACAAGATTAACTAAGCTACATAAGGATGGGTATTTCAAACCCTTCAAATATAGACCTTATAGAACTTGTGAGTCTTGTTTACTTGGTAAAATGACTAAATTACCCTTCAAAGGTAAAGGACAGCGTGTAGTGGAGACATTAGAACTCATACACTCTGATGTATGCGGACCAATGTCAGTCACCACTAGAGGTGGATTCTCCTACTTCATTACCTTTATCGATGATCATTCACGATATGCGATACAAATCCCTTATGCGGTATAAATCTGAAGCCTTTGAGAAATTCAAAGACTTCAAGGCTGAAGTAGAAAACCAGCTTAATAAAAGTATTAAGTCACTAAGGTTTGACTGAGGTGGTGAATACTTAAGCAACGAATTCAAGATTACTTGAGAGAAAATGGCATTATTTCCCAGTGGACTCCTCCAGGAACTCCACAGCATAATGTGGTCTCCGAAAGAAGAAATCGGACATTATTAGATATGGTCCGATCAATGATGCCAGACATGGATCTACCTCTTTCATTTTGGAGTCTTGCATTAGAAACTATAACACTACTACTAAACCAAGTTCCTTCCAAGACTGTTAGTCAAACACCATATGAGTTATGGTCTGTGAAACGTTCTAGTCTTAGTTATCTAAGAGTTTGGGGATGTGACGCATATGTCAAGCTCACACAAACTAACAAATTGGATGATAGGGCAGTTAAATATAAGTTTGTAGGATATGCCTTGAACTTAAGAGCATACGTGTTCTACGTCCCAAATGAACAAAGAACATTTGTCTCACGAAATGCTAAATTTCTAGAGAATGAATTCCTTCTCAAGAAATATAGTGGGAGTAGACTTGACCTCGAAGTGGTACGAGAAGAACACACTAACATAGAACTAAACCCTAAGCCCCTCAAAAGGGCGGCGATGGAACAACCACAAGGTTATGAACTCAGAAGGTCTGGTAGGGAAAGACATGAGCCTGAAAGATATGGTTTCCATATTGATGAGGAACATGATCAGGTCATTGATAATGACGATCCACCAGATATGACGAAGCAATGCGTGACATTGATTCAGTCAAGTGGCTTGAGGCCATGAAATCTGAAATAGACTCTATGTATCAGAATCAAGTCTGGGACTTGGTAGATGCACCTGAAGGGATAAAACCATAGGCTGCAAGTGGATTTACAAGCATAAAAACTGATGCAGAAGGCAACATCCAAACCTATAAGGCTAGGTTGGTGGCGAAAGGTTATAGACAAATCCAAGGAATTGACTATGACGAAACTTCTCGCCTGTTGCAATGATAAAGTCCATTCAAATTTTACTGGCACTAGCTGCACACTTTGATTATGAGATTTGGCAGATGGATGTTAAAACAGCTTTCCTTAATGGGAACCTCGTAGAGGAAGTCTATATAACACAACCTGAGGGGTTTCCATCTAAGGATGATCATAATAAAGTATGCAAGCTTAAACGATCCATTTATGAACTCAAGCAAGCTTCTAGAAGTTGGAATATACGATTTGATGAGACAATCAAAGAATTTGACATCATCCAAATGTAGACGAGCCTTGTTGTTTACAGGAAAAGTAGTGGGAGTGATGTTGTATTTCTTGTATTATATGTCGATGACATATTAATCATCGGAAGAATTGTGTGAGATTCTTGGGTTATCACAATTCATGATACTATCAACATCATATCTTTGACCATATGGGTAGACACTTTCCGTACCCTAGGTCAATAGGTGGGGATACAGTGAGGCGAGGGATCGTATCTTATGTAAATCACATACAAAATGGGTATATATATATATTTCCTTCTCATTTTGGGGCCTTGGCATATTGCTAGATGTCAACCTTGGTCATTGAAATCGAACGAACATCTGATCGAAGGATAATTTATGTTCGATTAAATTATCACGATTCATTTCATGTCCAACTTGAGGGGAACCCAAAGGTCACACACACAAAGTCAAAATCAATGGTTAACAGTGCACATTACAAATATAACAACATATATGATTGCTGTAGGAATTTTTCATAATGGTTCAATGTGTTTAATTATTGAACAGATCATTTATGAGGTTTCATAGTGGCTTAGGGATTGGTGAATGACGATAGGGGAACTTTGGGATTGGAATAAAAAAAAATAAAAGTACTATTCACATGAATAGTAAAAAAATTATTTGTTTTGAATTCCAATTCGGCCCAAACTCTTATTAGGGTTTTATATATCTCATTAAACCACTAAATTAAGATCCAATGACTAAGATTAAATTAGCTTTTATCCCACATCGGATTCTTAATTAATTTTATTGTCTTTGGAGCACTATATAAACCCAATGAATTCTTTACAAATTTGCTACACCAAAACCTTTCATATCATAGTTTATATAAGTGAGCAACTCTAAAGTTTAAGAGTAAGCCACTGATTTTGAGGATCCTTAAGTCTAATTGACTAGAGGAACTTCGAGTTAAAAGTTTTGAGGTATTTGCCTAGGCTAGCACCAAGGGCAAAATACCCATGCACTCAAGGCATAGTCTTGCCGTTGAGTTTTGACTTTGGTGTGTGGATCTTTGGAGGCCACACACTTGGGTGGCTCTTTGGAACGTGGAAGAGCTTGATGAGTTCGAGAAAAGCTTGTAGATTTGAGGGAGGACTGGAGGAGTCTACGGTTCAAGTAAGTCTTTTTCTTTCTTTATTTTAATTAGAGTTCTTATGATAGTTAGCATGTTTAGGTTTATGTTCTTTGCATGTTTTATGAGTTTTATGCTTAGAATATATAGTAACATGCCTAGGCTTGTAGAATAATCAAAACAAATGGGTCTTGGGCAAAGGGAAAGCGGCATAATAATTTTAATTTTCCGATGCATACTCGCGGCCGCTTCCCAACAATGGTAACAACGCGCCGTTTTTGTTTTGATTAGTTCTCTCTCATTTGAACTCGAAATTGGGTGTTTAAAAGCTCGTTGGAAATCTAACACCCTGAACTTAATTTTAGGCACACTTTTTGCATGATTTGGTTAAGATTTGAATTATAAAATTTGCATTTAAAGTTCACGTGTCTGCTGAAAAATATGAATAGTAAATTTATTTGAATAAAATAAAATGCAATATCATAATTAAATATTAATCAAAGTTATTTAATGCTTAAAATAATTCCAACATATTAAAACTCATATGCTTGATGATTCTATGTATGATTAGAATTGGCATGATTATTTTAGGGTGCAAGCATCTAGAGAATTTTTAAGAAATATAGAGTGTATTGTTTATCCCTTAGCTAAGTAATTATTCCGTGATGAACTTAGAGATTTATTACCTTTAAGACTAATAAATATAAATCACTTGTTTATAATAAAAGACATTATAAAAGATACAAGTGGGTTGGGACCAATGGGTTAATAAAACTTTCCAAACAAAAGTTAATTTAACCAAAGGAATTACTAGAGTTAGATAATGATTGGTGTCTTCCTTCACTCACTACCTTTTTATAGCAAAAAGGAAAAGCTGTGAAGACATCTAGATAATCATTTACTCAAAGCTTACCTTAAAGCATATTTAAGGTGTTGGACTAATTTGGAGGATCTATTTTTTATTCCTGTCACCAAGGCAATAAGAGCCTAAGAGGCAATGGGATTTAAGAGAGTTCGCTCCGCCCTCCCTCTGGGGAATTTTCAATTGAGGAATCCATTTGACAGTTATTCACTTAAACTTGCTAAAATCCTCAATAATAATTTAAGTCTAAAATTTGCCTCCCATTGTAAAGTAAAGACCAAAAGGGCTTAAACTGTATTGGCAGGACTAGGCTTTACCAGACTGACCAATACCAATTTTTCCATAAATCGTACTATTGACAATGGTTTTACTTTTCTGAGTCATCAGACGCAGTTAGGTGTGATCTTACAACTTAGTGGCAAAGATTGGGTGTCCACAAGGACTAGCATAACTATGGCATGTTTGATTGCCCAACCCAATGATCAAGGAATTGTGATTTATATCATAATTGGTTGGGAACCTACCTAATTATCATATTTTATAACCACCGCGCCCTAGTCGGAGTTATGAAATGATGATAATGGGATCCTTGCCCACAAGAAATCCATCATATTGGGGTTGATGTGATTTGCTTAAAATTTTAAAACAATTGAGTGGGAGCAACTTCATAATATTAAAAGCCAATGTTATTATGAAACATTAATGAAAACATATTCCTAATTATAACATTTTCTTTTAACAGGTGGGTTAAAATATTTCACAAACATTCAAATGGAAAACAGAGTAAACTTCGTTCCATCCTTGATGAGCATAAGCTCAAAGGGGACAACTACAATGACTGGTTTAGAAACCTTAAAATTGTCTTACGACAAGAAAAGATTTTCTATGTTCTTGAAAGACCATTTCCCCCTGAACCCGCAGAAGATGCTGACCAAGATACATTTGATGCATGGAAGAAACACGTCGATAATGATGAGCAAGCAGTTTGCATAATGCTTGGCTCTATATCGGACGAACTTCAGAAAGCTCACGAAGATATGGATGCTCAAACCATCATCTTTCACTTGAATGAGTTGTATGCAACTTCCGTTCATACCATGAGAATCCAAGTGTCATGTGTCTTATTCCAAACAAGGTATAAGGAATGATCTGTTAGTGGACATGTGCTTAGGATGATTGGCCACATTGAAAAATTGGCCAACCTCGGGTTCATCATGAATCATGAGATAGGTCACGATCTAATTCTTCAGTTCTTACCAAATGAATTCTCTAACTTTATTATGCAGTTTCATCTGTCTGATAAAGAAGCTACTTTAGAAGAATTACACAATCTGATAAAGCAAGCAGAGAATGACTTGAAACCGGAGCTTAAAACCTCTGTCATGCTTACGGGTACGGACCTGAAGCCATGAGTCCCAAAGAAAAATAAGGGCAATGCCAAGGCTCCAGATCACCTAAAGCCCAATGGTAAGGTGGAGAAGAAAAATGCAAAGGGGAAATATTTCTTTTGTGGAAAGAAGGGTCATTGGAAGAAAGACTGCAGATCCTTGAAAGCCAAGGAAGCTAGGGAAGCACAAGAGGCCAAGAAGTCCAATTCTTCAGGTATGTTGTATATGATTGAACTATATTCTCAAAACTCTGAACCTACTACTTGGGTGCTTGACACCGGTTGTGGGACTCACTTGTGTAACAATGTGCAGGGCCTGAGAAACAGTAGGAGACTCCGTCATGGGGAGGTTGACTTACGCATGGGTAATGGAGCAAAACTGGCAGCATTTGCGTGGGGACTTATTCATTAGTTTTGTCGAATGGTTTAGTTTTAAACTTAGAAGATTATGTTTATGTACCTTCTTTAGTAAAGAACATCATTTCAATTTATTCTTTATGTAATAAAGGCTTTTCATGCCTAATAAGTTGTAATGAATGTTCTATTTATTTCAATGAAATAAAATATGGAGATGGTATATTGAATAATGGTATCTATGTCTTACAAACTAACAAAGAATGTTCAACCTCTAATATATATAATGTTAACTCGAATAATCTCAATGAATCACTTATATGGCACAATCACTTAGGTCATATCAATGAAACAAGATTAACTAAGCTACATAAGGATGGGTATTTCAAACCCTTCAAATATAAACCTTATGGAACTTATGAGTATTGTTTACTTGGTAAAATGATCAAATTACCCTTCAAAGGTAAAGAACATCGTGCATCAGAGACATTAGAACTCATACACTCTGATGTATGTGGACCAATGTCAGTCACCGCTTGAGGTGGATTCTCCTACTTCATTACCTTTATCGATGATCATTCACGATATGTGGTACAAATCCCTTATGCGGTATAAATCTGAAGCCTTTGAGAAATTCAAAGACTTCAAGGCTGAAGTAAAAACCAGCTTAATAAAAGTATTAAGTCACTAAGGTCTGACCGAGGTGGTGAATACTTAAGCAATGAATTTCAAGATTACTTGAGAGAAAATGGCATTGTTTCCCAGTGGAATCCTCCGGGAACTCCATAGCATAATGGGTCTCCGAAAGGAGAAATCGAACATTATTAGAT
Organism: Zanthoxylum bungeanum; assembly: GCA_019454045.1. NCBI lineage: Eukaryota > Viridiplantae > Streptophyta > Magnoliopsida > Sapindales > Rutaceae > Zanthoxylum > Zanthoxylum bungeanum. Next base: position 47,142 of record SKCR01006927.1, on the reverse strand, counting down.
ATGGTCCGATCAATGATGCCAGGCACGGATCTACCTCTTTCATTTTGGGGTCTTGCTTTAGAAACTGCAACACTACTACTAAACCAAGTTCCTTCCAATACTGTTAGTCAAACACCATATGAGTTATGGTCTGGGAAACGTTCTAGTCTTAGTTATCTAAGAGTTTAGGGATGTGACGCATATGTCAAGCTCACACAAACTAACAAATTGGATGATAGGGCATTTAAATATAAGTTTGTAGGATATACCTTGAACTCAAGAGCATACGTGTTCTACGTCCCAAATGAATAAAGAACATTTGTCTCATGAAATGCTAAATTTCTAGAGAATGAATTCCTTCTCAAGAAATAGTGGGAGTAAACTTGACCTCGAAGAGGTACGAGAAGAACAAACTAACATAGAACTAAACCACATGCCCCTCAAAAGGGCAGCAATGGAACAACCACAAGGTTATGAACTTAGAAGGTCTGGTAGGGAAAGACATGAGCCTGAAAGATATGGTTTCCATATTGATGAGGAACATGATCGGGTCATTGATAATGACGATCCCACCAGATATGACGAAACAATGCGTGACATTGATTCAGTCAAGTGGCTTGAGGCCATGAAATCCGAAAAAGACTCTATATATCAGAATCAAGTCTGAGACTTGGTAGATGCACCTGAATGGATAAATCCCATAGGCTGAAATTTGATTTACAAGCGTAAAACTGATACAAAAGGTAACATCCAAACCTATAAGGCTAGGTTGGTGGTGAAAGGTTATAGACAAATCCAATGAATTGACTATGATGAAACCTTCTCGCCTGTTGCAATGATAAAGTCCATTCGAATTTTACTGGCACTAGCTGCACACTTTGATTATGAGATTTGTCAAATGGATGTCAAAATAGCTTTCCTTAATGGGAACCTCGTAGAGGAAGTCTATATGACACAACCTGAGGGGTTTGCATCTAAGGATGATCATAATAAAGTATGCAAGCTTAAACGATCCATTTATGACTCAAGCAAGCCTCCAGAAGTTGGAATATACGATTTGATGAGACAATTAAAGAATTTGACTTCATCAAAAATGTAGACGGGCCTTGTGTTTACAGGAAAAGTAGTGGGAGTGCTGTTGTATTTCTTGTATTATATGTCGATGACATATTAATAATCGGGAATGATATTCCCATGATGCAAGCCACCAAGCAATGTTTGTCTCAGAATTTCTCCATGAAAGATTTGGGAGAAGTAGCCTACATCCTCGGCATTAAGATCTACCGTAATAGATCTAAGAGGTTGTTAGGACTTTCTCAATTTACGTACATAGATAAAGTTTTGAAAAGGTTCAAAATGGAAGATTCCAAAATAGGTAATTTACCTACTTGTCATGGAATCAAATTATCTAAGGAGCAATGTCCACGTACTCCTTCAGATAGAGAGCGTATGAGTAGGATCCATTATGCTTCAGCAATAGGATCGATCATGTACGCCATGTTATGTATAAGACCTGATGTCTCTTATGCTCTTAGCATAACGAGCCGGTATCAGGCAAATCCTGATGAGCAACACGGGTCAGCTGTCAAAACAATTCTCAAGTATCTGAGAAGAACTAAGGATGTGTTTTTGACATACGGAGATTGTTCTGAGATGAAAGTCATTGGATACTGTGATGCGAGCTTTCAGACCGATAGGGATCACAGTAGATCGCAAACAAGATATCTGTTTACTTTAAATGGCGGTGCTGTAAATTGGAAAAGCTCAAAGCAGTCAACTACAACAGACTCCACCACTGAAGCCGAGTATATTGCAGCATCTGAGGCAGCTAAAGAAGCAGTATGGATAAAGAAGATCATCACGGAGCTGGAAGTGCTTCCCGCTATAAATAATGGCGTCACGATGTACTGTGACAACACATGCGCCATTGCTCAATCAAAAGAACCAAGGTCCCACCAGAAATCCAAGCATGTACTCAAGCGATTTCAACTCATCAGGGAGATTGTTGAGAGAAAAGAAGTTATTATAGAGAAAATACCCACAAAAGATAATCTTGCAGATTCTCTAACTAAAGGGCTGACGCAACAAAAGTTTCGCGAAGTATCAACTATGTTTATGTCAATATTTGATGTTGAATAAATAGATTTAGGTGAAATATGAATAAATTATTCATATTAGATATTGAATAATTTATTTGGTATTTTGAAAAAGTTTTAAAATACGATTTCGCCCGAACCGCGCTTCCGATGCGCCCCTCGCCCAAAACCCCCAACATGCACAACTGGGGGCATGAGAAGAGTTGGAGCCAGTAGAGCTCTTCGGCCTAGGGAAAATAATAAAGGTTGGGTCAGGATTAGAGAGGAACTTGAGGCAGGGGTTGCTCGAGTTTCTGAAGGGGTGTACAGACATTTTTATTTGAGGGCATGGTGATATGCCTGGAATTGATCCAAGATTCATCAGCCATCGCCTAGCAGTGGACCAAGCTCACAAAATCGTTAAAAAGAAGAAGAGGATCTTCAATTAGGAATGCTATGAGGCAATAAGGGCTGAACTGGAGAAGTTGCTAAAGGCCGATTTCATCAGAGAAGTAAAATACCTGGAGTGGGTATTGTTAAGGTTGGTGCTCGGAGTGCCAATCCGGATCGTATTTATGTCTCATTCATGAATACGAATAATTCTTTTTTTCATAATATTACTTATTTATGGTTTTAATTCTTTCTTTTATATATATATATTCGATCTAATTACGATTAGATTGAAACTACATATGATTTAGTGATATGTATATATTAGACAAAGACCCGAAAATATATTTTGTAGTGCGCAGTACAAAGTAGTTTGTAATTGACATTGGGAAGTGTTACTACTAGAAGTATATTATCAAATAAAATTCCTGGTCAAGATTTACTGACATGGGTCGGTTAGTAAAATCCGCTGAGACTAGTACATGTCGTATATCGAGACTTGGTCTGATGGTTTAATCCCAATGAACCATGAGTCTTGGGAGACTTGTTTAGAGATGTAGGTGATTATTTGATAAACAGTGAACGACTCACCGAAGATTTCCTAATATATGGTACACCAACATCAATAGGAATCTTCTCGAGTTGAGTAGCATAGTGGTCATTCGACTTGAAATACCACTGTGGATATATGAGATATCCTCCATACTTTGATGGCAGTCACGTCACCGATCTATTTAGATCAGACCTCCACCTGTTCGTTGGGTATGGACTGATGCTCATGATATCCCATGAGTATCAGATATAATTTTTCAGTCTTGTGTACAGGGCATAGGTATCATGTACGTATTTACGATCTAGTAAATCCATGGTCGTGGTATACTTCGGAAGCGAGTTCCGAGTGTTATTTAGAGATCGTAAATTTTAAAAGTCGACTATATTATACCTTAGAGATTTCACGTTTTTATCTATATCCCAGGTATAATATTGATAGCCTGTGATAGAGGGATTATACATATGCAATGACCTCGACTTGCATAGTTTAGCGAGATTATCAGTGATCGTCATAATTTATGAGTGGGTGAATTATGGACATGAAATTGGATTCCGTGACGGATAAACCTAAACTTATAGAGTCCCACAATATGAAGTGTACACGTTGAGCACTTGGACAATGCGTTAATTAATAATTAAATTTTAATAAATTATTCATAATACTTCATCAGATTAAATGGGTTAATTCGAATCGTTTAAACAGTTAAACGAAAATACATGCATGAGGGGCATTTCGGTCAATCAATAATTAATTTGTATTTGTATTTGATACAAAATTTGATTTGATACATATTAATTATTTGTCAAATGAGACTTTGACACATGCCATTAATATATATTTTTGTTATTTAATGTATTTACAAATATATATAATAATAATCACTTTAATTAATTATTTAGTTATTTAAATGGTAAATATCTAGATAATTAAATAATTTCAATATTACATAATTGTTATGTAATATGTTTAATTATTATTGGTTACAAGTGGCGTGATTCTTTTAAGCTTAAAGTTTACAAATTGGATTTGTTAACTTAAAGCTTATTATTATTAATTAATTAGATTCATTGACCAAATGACCAAAATACCCTTATTACCTCCCTAAGTAGGTTTCGGCTTACTATTTAAAGTGAGAAAATTTTTCTTTTTCATTCATTAACCTTCATGTCCGAAACCTTCACAAAAGAAAAGCTCCCTACTTTGGTTGAAGAAACAAGGAAGAAAGTGAAGAAATCGAGAAAAAGTTTAATGAAATTAAGAGATTTGGAGGTAATCTTCATAACTCTTAAACTTAGAAAGTTTGTTTCTTATTCTTGAGCATCTAGACAAGTTATAGGGTTTCTTCATTTCTTATATTTTGGGGTTTATTGATTTGAAGGATGGATTGGGAGGCTAGATGCATGTATGAAGTTAGATGGGATAATATTAGTGTAATATTAGTTCAATTTTATCATTGGATTACTTGTTGTCATTCTAGAGTGTTATGAACACTCTTGTAACTCCTATAATTGTTCTTGAGTTCTTTATTTGTGGTGACTTTGGTTGGTGTAAGTATTAATATGATTAATGTTGAGAAAATTGGATTTAAAGCATGAAAAATGATATTTTTAGTTACCAAATCAGATCTGAAATTTCTGTGATTTTGGTGATGAAAATTATATTGTATAAATATATTGGATGTGTTTTGGGCATTGAAACAATTTCCGGAAATTGTTTCGGAGTTGAAATATGCGAAAACGGCGAAAAAATGGCGTTATCGGGTGAGTTTCGGGCTTATCGGGTGTCCGCTGTCCAAACAGTGAATTGGACACTGTTTGGGAAGCCCATGAACTACCCAAGTACTATTGAGACTGACCTGGGTAGCCCCCGTGTGTATTGGTTGGTCGGTTCGGACAGAAACGTGTTTATGCCATTTTGCGGAAAAATATTTTCGTAAATGTTTCGCGATGTTTTTAACCTATTTATGTCGTTATTTGATATCGAATAAATATGTTTAGGTGAAATATGAATGAATTATTCATATTGGATATTGAATAACTTATTTTGTAACTTTAAAGGTTTTAAAGATATGATTTCGCCCGAACCGCGAGCTTCCGCTGCACCCGCGCTAAAACCCCAACAAAAATGGTATGAGAGTATGTTTGATCCTTCATTGTTACATTTGTCATGTTTGATATATGATATATAATCCAATTTTGATATTTGCACATGCATGTAATTTAGATGTTTCTCAACTTTTCGGTTCTACGCTAATGGAAAACATAAAGGAAATTTAATGGTTAAGTTAAGTTATGTATTCCCATGTAGAATTGAATTGTTGAGAAATTGATCTAATTTAAAATCTGTATTTGATGTATAGTATAGACCCTCTTTAGGAATATCCTCGCTTAAAAAAGGCTTTAAAGTAACTAGTATTAGGAATACTTGTTTATTGGTCCACCTTATCAGTATGGATGCAAATGATTTCCTGATGCTGTAACTGTATCGTGCCAAAGCTGTTCAGTTATGGCTGATGGTAGTTCACTTGCGCTGGTAGAAATTATATAATAAGTGACAAATTCAAGTGAAAGTGGAAATCCTAAATGTGCCAAAGCTGTCAGGACTACATCGGTAGCTTGATTTTGTCACTGACAAGTGTAAGCCTTGATACGCCTCCTTATGAACGTGCCAAAGCTGTCACAATGAGAAACGTTCAGGACCGAAATCAGGAGTCACAGTGAATGTGATTGTCAATGAGTTGTCTACCTGTAAATATACGTAGGCGAGAACGTGCCAAAGCTGTTAGTCGAAATATACTCATGGGGTCCAGTTCTCACTATGGAATTCAATTTAAATATTGGATTCCCATTTTGTGTTGGGGATTACAATATTATGTAAAGTAGTGGGAGGCACTGCTGGATTAAAAATCCATAACCAAGGCAGTGTGTAATATTGTGAAAAAGGCCGCTAATGTTTCCTTTATTCTATTGTGTATATATAATTAAACTTCTAATCCACTGCATGCATATTTATCTATATGTTTTCTGACTTTCCTTATGGTTGCAGATTTCTAGAATAGGTTTTAGATTTAGAGTAGGCTTGGATATTGTTAGATTAGTCAAAACCATCGGGAACTGTTGTTCCGATTTTCTTGAAAAATCAAGATGGTCGGTGACTTAGTTTCTAAGTCATGATAGGTAATCTAAATAGATATATGTTTTAGGATATAATAGTCTAGAGAGAATAGTTTTTTTTGCAGTAAGAATTTACATGAATTAGTTCATGTCTCGAGATTCTTGACTGGCATAAAGAAAACCCCATTAGGTATTTGTTTATCTAATAATGACATTTTTTGGCTTTAGTGACCTTTATAGGTAATGTATCTGACACAATTTGTTAATCAATTATTTACAATTGTTGTGAGTAGTTGAAGGCAAATTATAAAACTAAAGAAAGAAGATGTGTATAGTTGTATGTAGAGAATATCGATTCTCACAATATGACAACTATAGGTATTGGATACTAGATCTCCCGTCTAGTTATTTAAAATATTGTTTAATGATTATTTTGATATTTGATATCAGAACTTGCGATTATTGGATAGTTACTTGTTCTTTATAAACAGTTATTTCATATTTTAATATGACTAGTTGTGTCATTGATGAAGAGATAAACATTAAGAAAAATATTCGGTAAACTAAATAACTTATAACAGTGCTTTATGAGATTTTATCACATAAGCATTAGATGCTTATTCCGTATGGTAAAGGATGGTCTAATACGAGATCACACCATATATCCTTATCCATTTAATGACTATTGTATTCAGGATGTGATTAAATCTCATTTAACCAATGATCGTCATTGGACCACATATTTATTAAATTAATACTTAAGAAGTATGTAGTTTAATGAATTATAAATTGCCTTGGATAGTTTTCTTTACTTCGAACTTAGTTAATGAGTTGTCATGACTTAGTTACGTATTTCTAAAAGAATACATATTTAACATCTTGAATGGTTCAAGAACTTTCAATATGTTTCCGATGAAACACGAATAGAATATTTTGACTGGCTCAAAGATATTATATTTGAAGTGTTGAAAACTATATCTTTAAAATTCATCTCGAGTTTTTGAATTTTTCAAAGATGTTTGATACGATCAAACATATGAATTTATGATAATTTGTCTAAGATTATTTAATGGATATAATTCTTACTCAATATTATTCTTCTACGATTCCATTGTGATGAAATTCGTCAATGGGAGAAATCAAATCTTATATGATTTGGTTCGTTTGATATTGAGTGTTATCGAATTAGTTTCACTACTCTTGGGGATATGCTTCAGTAACTATAATTCATCCTTTTAATTAAGATTCCATTAGTTTCTACAGTTACATATATGATATGTATAGGTAGAAAATTCGAATCTTAAAAAGGTTTGAGATTTGGAAATTTCTTTTGTATAATGGTTATATAATTGAAAAGTACTTGCGCCTCGTAGGTACAAGCAAAAGTTTGTCATTTATTTTATTTAATAGAATATTGTATTCTATTTGATAGAATAATTTTTCTACGATCCCGTGTAATAAAATTATTTTATTACTTAGTGTGTAACATCAGATGTTGAGCATTGTAGAAAAGACTTGACTTAGTGAAGTCAAATGAGAGAATGATAAACTAAAAATTGAACTACATAATTAATAAAATGAAAAGACCCATAGACACCTTCCATACAAGTGCAATAGGATATTAAAATCATTTGTGAAGTATTTGATACTTAATGATTCTGTTGTTTTCTTATCGAATAAAATTATCCTATAACTTAGGGGTGTTCGCGGTGCGGTTCCGGTCGGTTTTTTCGTTTTTTCACTTCAAACCGCGTGGGTCAGCGGTTTGGATTATAATTTTTTTAAGGAAATTTTGTGTGTTTTCACATAATAATTGAAGAGAAAAAATACTTAATTTTCATTTATACATTGCACATTGACATATGATCATTAAATATCTTAAATTTCATGGTTAAAGAAGAAGAAAAATATAAAATAATATCTAATTTGAACGCGGATCGGCGGTTTAGGCGGTTCAGGTCGTGGTTTGAGTCAAAATTTACAGTTTTGGGCGGTTTGGGTCGTGGTTGGGACAAAACAGCACATAGACCCGAAATTTACGGTTCGGTTCCGATTGACCCGAAATCATTTTTAATTTTCTTAAACCGAGCGGTGCGGTTCGGGTTGGTGCGGTTCGGGTCGGGTTGCTGTTTGACCCAAAACCATGATCACCCCTACTATAACTTATAGTGGGAGCGATATTTGATATTGATTTATGTAGTTAGCATTGAATCATAGATTTAGGATTGTTTATAGCTTACTACAATCCAGTTTGGACTTGATTAAGCTTTCGTTATGAATCGTTCATGAATCGTTATTGCCTACATTTTGAGTGCTAGATGAGCTTTGATGGCCATGCGTATATGATACACATTTAGATGTGTATATGATACCGTTGATTGGAACTAGAGCAAATGAGAGAAATTGTTAGGGTTGGTGCTCGGAGTGCCAATTCGGATCGTATTTATGTCTGATTCATGAATACGAACAATTTTGTTTTCATAATATTACTTATTTATGGTAGTAATTATTTCTTTTATATACATATTCGATCTAATTACGATTAGATTGAAACTATATATGATTTAGTGATATGTATATATTAGATAAAGACCCGATAATATATTTTGTAGTGCGCAGTTACAAAGTAGTTTGTAATTGACATTGGGAAGTGCCACTACTAGAAGTATATTATCAAATAAAGTTCCCGGTCAAGATTTACTGACATGGATTGGTTAGTAAAATCCGCTGAGACTAGTACATGTCGTATATCGAGACTTGGTCCGATGGTTTAATCTCAATGAACCATGAGTCTTGGGAGACTCGTATAGAGGTGTAGGTGTTTATTTGATAAACACTAAATGACTCACCAAATATTTCCTAATAGATGGTACACCAAAGTCAATAGGAATTTTCTCGAGTCGAGTAGCATAGTAGTCCTTCGACTTGAGATACCACTGTGGATATATGAGATATCCTCCACACTTTGATGGCAGTCAAATCACCGATCTATTTAGATCAGACCTCTGTCTGTTCGTTGGGTGTGGACTGATGCTCATGATATTATGTGAGTATCAGATAGAATCCGCCAGTCCTGTGTACAGGGCATAGGTATCATGTACGTATTTATGATCTAGTAAATCCATAGTCGTGGTATACTTCGGAAGCGAGTTCCGAGTGTTATTTAGAGATCGTAAATTTTAAAATTCGAATATATTATACCTTAGGGATTTGACGTTCTTATCTATATCCCAGTATAATATTGATAGCCTGTGACAGAGGGATTATATGTACGCAATGACCCCAACTTGCATAATTTAGCGAGATTATCAGTGATCGTCATAATTCATGAGTGGGTGAATTATGGACACGAAATTAGATTCCGTTATGAATAAACCTAAACTTAAAGAGTCCCACAATATGAAGTGTACTCTTTGAGCACTTGGGCAACACGTTATGAATAATATAGATTATTTATAATACTTCACCGGATTAAATGGGTTAATTCAAATTATTTAAACGGTTAATCGAAAATACATGCATTAGGGGCATTTCGGTCAATCAATAATTAATGTGTATTTGTATTTGATACAAAATTTGATTCGATACGTATTAATTACTTGTCAAATGAGACTTTGACACATGCTACTAATATATGTATTTGTTATTTAATGTAAATAAAAATACATATATAATAATAATCACTTTAATTAATTATTAGGTATTTAAATGTTAAATATCTAGATAATTAAATTATTTCAATATTACATAATTGTTACGCAATATGTTTAATTATTATTGGATACAAATGACATGATTATTTTAAGCTTAAAGTTTACAAATTAGATTTGTTAACTAAAAGCTAATTATTATTAATTAATTAGATTAATTGACCAAATTACCAAAATACCCTTATTACCTCCCTAAGTCGATGTTGGCTTACTATTTAAAGTGAGAAAATTTTGTTTTCTCATTTTTTTCTCATTCATTAACCTCCATGGCCGAAACCTTCACAAAAGAAAAGCTCCAAAATTTGTTTGAAGAAACAAGAAAGGAATAGAAGAAATCAAGAAAAAGTTTAAGGAAATTAGGGGATTTGGAGATAATCTTCATAACTATTAAACTTAGAAAGTTTGTTTCTTATTCTTGAGCATATAGACAAGTTCTAGGGTTTCTTCATTTCTTATATTTTGGGGTTTTTTTATTTGGAGGATGGATTTGGAGGCTAGATGCATGTGTGAAGTTAGATTGGATAATATTAATGTAATATTAGTTCAATTTTATCATTTGATGACTTGTTGCCATTCTAGAGTGTTATGACCACTCTTTTAACTCCTAGAATTTTTCTTGAGTTCTTCATTTGTGGTGACTTTGGTTGGTGTAAGTATTAATATGATTAACGTTGAGAAAATTATATTTAAAACATGAAAAATGATATTTTTAGTTACCAAATCAGATCTGGAATTTCTGTGATTTTTGTGATGAAAAGTATGTTTTATAAATGTATTGGATATGTTTTTGGCATTGGAACAATTGTCGAAAATTATTTCGGAGTTGAAATATGCAAAAATGGCGAAAAAAAGCGTTACCGGGTGAGTTTCGAGCTTACCGGGTGTCCGCTGTCCAAACAGTGAATTGGCCACTGTTTTGACAGCCTATGAACTACCCAAGTACTATTGGGGCTGACCTGGGCAGGCCCCGTATGTATTAGTTGGTCGGTTTGGATAAAAATATGTAGTATGTCATTTTGCGGAAAAACGTTTTCGTAAAAGTTTCGCGATGCTTCTAACCTATTTATGTCGTTATTTGATATCGAATAAATATGTTTAGGTGAAATATGAATGAATTATTCATATTATATATTGAATAATTTATTTTGTAACTTTAAATGTTTTAAAGTTACGATTTCGCCCGAACCGCGAGCTTCCGCTGCGCCCGCGCTAAAACCCCAACAGGTATCTAATGTGGTATTGGTGAAGAATGCCAATGGGAAGTGGATGATGTGCCTAGACTTCGCTGACCTCGGCAAGGCCTGCCCAAAGGATAGCTTTCCAATCCCAAAGGTGGACCAGCTGGTAGACTCCACGACATGTCATTGTTGCGATATTTTATATCGTACAGCAAGTATACGTGTCAATTTTTAATAAAGATAAGAGAAAGAGTGTCGAACTCAAAGGGATTGTATTCAAGTCACACTGAGTACTATAATTAATAATCCTAACTTTATTCAGAAAATAACTAAATTAAGAATAAACTAGTATTAAAACTAAAAACTAAATAAACAAGATAGTAAAACGCTTGATAAAGATAATCCAATGAATAAAGAGATTCTAGAGTCTGATTTCACCTAGCTATACCATATGTATTTGTTATGCCAATCAATTGTTATTCAGTTGCAATGTTTATAAGTCAAGAATCCTAAAGTATCCACTCCCTATCCCGAGCAATAGTGAAAAGATTATCAACTACCGACTTTAATATCCCTATAAAAATCTAGTAATCAATAATTCATTACGTTCTGTGATTTTGTGTTAGCGACTTCAAAGGAATTATAGATTCTCCCGAACTCTATAAGACTCATAGGCTATATCCTCTAGATCCTATTCAAATTCCTTCTGTCCCGAGTGATAGATTCTAAATATTCATCATCTCAATTTGTGGCCAACAAACAAAAAGCATTAAAGGCAAGAGAATACAAATAAACTGATTCAAAACTTTATAATAATCAAATTGACAATCAATACATAGGTTGGTGCTGAAGCGCTAATCATCTCAAATTCTGCCACAGAGTCCTTCTGCGCATCTGCTGCTGAAGCCATAATCATCTCAAACTCTACCCCGGAGTCTTTCTGCGCATCTGCTGTTAAAGCCATAATCATCTCAGATTCGGCAACGGCGTAGGATGGTTGGCGCCGCGGCACCAAACCCTCGGATGTTTTGTATAATGATTATGTTAAGCTGTTATCTGTGATTCTCGTGTGCTTTTGTCGCATCCATAAGCTCTCAAAACCCATATAATTGTCCAAAATCCATGCTCTTAATGCTCTCTGTCAATAAGACACCAAAAAACTCCAAAGTACATTAAATTAGATGGAATCTAATAAAATAATAAGTTGATGATGACTTATCAAATACCCCCAAACTTAAGATTTTGCTAGTCCCGAGCAAAAGACTAAATAAAAACTAAATAAGATTAAACACACAAAATTAACTAACTTAACTAGGCCACTTTCGTAGGGATCACAATTGCATTTAGCATATGCAATAAGACTTTAAACCCCTAGGCGGCCCTAGTGGACGAGTTATAGTCTCGTGAGGGCTTACAGTGACGACACCCACAAACGTCATTCACACACATGCAATCATGCAAAAATATAAAAGAAAATAAAAATAAAATAGTCCCAATAGTTACACATATTATTGTCCTCAAAGAATGCTTATCAATGAAATCAGAGAACCTTCAAAGTACTCAACACAAATTAAATCCAAGTTATTGAATAAATCATCTAAGCCAGACTCACAGTGTGGGTGTGTAAAGATTCATTCACAGCTCGACTCCTCAATAGCCAACTCAATGATTTCGCCTCAAAAATTGGGATCTGATGGATCAAACCAACCTAGATATCTCAAAAGTATTCGGTATTTGCCTTATTTTGTGCTCACTATGATATGATTTTTTTATTTTTTTCCATTTTTGATTTTTATTTTTTTTCAACACACCTACCCTTTAAGGTAACATTTCTCCTCATGGTGGTCCTAACATTCGCCCATGGGCAGCTTCACGCTTATCAGTTATAGGTGGTTTAAACTTTTTTTTCCTTTTTTTCTATTTTTTTTCTTTTGTTTTGAACCATACCATACATCATAACACTAGCAAGTCAAGATAGACATCTAAGAAAATAGTCATTCATCGGCAAGCAATTTATTAACAAGTCACTTAGTCAACTACCTAAGTTCAATTGCTAAAAACCTATTGTTAAGTGCTTACGAGTCTAACTTAGATCACCTACTCAAGGTATTAGATAAAAATCAATTGGGAACTTATTGTTTCTAAAATTTCATCCATAAGCAAACAAAACTCATCATTAGACTTATGTTTCACTATCTAAGACGAAAAATAAAGAGATATATAAATATATTTTTAATAAACTAGCAGGAACTACCACTACATACACACCCAAACTTAAACTTGCATTGTCCTCAATGTAAGATAAATATAAAGAAACATAAGTGAGGAGCAACATTACCGTGCATGGAGTAGATCAGGCTCCAGCGGGTAAGAATTTGATTTCACGGGCTGTGTGGGTTGTGATAAGACCTGCATAAATACAAAAGCAAACTAATAAACAAGCAAATAACATACAATAAAATAACAAAAAATAAAAATAAAAATAAAATAAATGCAAATGTCAGGGTTGCCTCTCTGCTAGCGCTAAGTTTAACATCTTCAGCCAGACGTAACCACTCAAGTGGTCATGGTGGCTTCCACGTAACGGACCAGGTAGTCTCATGTAATTTCTTCTTTGGTATCCACCGGTGATTAAAACATGAAAAAGATAGTGTGGCAGGCTGTGGCAATGTAATTATAGAAAGTCCTCCAGCATCTGTATTTTTCCTTAGTTTGGAATTTTACACTGCATATTCGGTAAAATTGGCTCGACTATCTTTTTAACTTTCCAGTGATCATCTTCAAGTGAACGCTAACTCTATATTTCTTTTTTTTACGGTGCCTTGAGAGTGGTTTCAAGTCTAGCTGCGGAGAATCTTCTTTTATACATGGCTGCACTATGCTCATAGGTTGCTGAATTACTATCTCATCCCATGTGTTTGCAACTCCCTTCTCTACTATATCTACTATGTGACATTTTGCATCACCTTAAAGACTCGGCATGGCTCTGAAAACACTAAAGGTGACTTCTTTATCTTGAACTCTCATTTTCAGTTCACCTTTTTGCACATCAATGACTGCTCTATCGATTCCCAAGATAGGTCTTCCAAGGATGATTGGAACGTCATGATCCTTTTCCATATCAAGAACAAGGAAGTCAGTAGGGAAGTAGAACTTATCCACCTTAACCAAGACATCCTTTACTTTTCCACATGGGTAGGTGAGGGATTTATCTGCTAGCTGCAATGTGACTGTGGTTGGCTTTGCCTCACCTATGCCCAACTGTTTGTAGATGGATAGAGGCATAAGATTGATACTTGCACCCAAATCACATAATGTCTTACCAAAATATCAATTTCCAATAGTGCACAGTATGGTAAAGCTGTCAAGATCCTTCAATTTTGGAGGAAGCCTTTTGTATGATGGAACTACACTCTTCCGTGAGTGCTATAGTTTCAAAATCTGCCAGGTTCCTCTTCTTGGACATCATCTCCTTTATAAACATCACATAGTTTGGTATTTGTTCCAAAGCATATGCGAAAGGGATGTTTATATGGATCTTCTTAAAGATATCTAAAAACTTGGCAAATTGAGCATCCAACTTCTTCTTTTGAAAGCGCTGAGGGTATGGCAGAGGTGTCTTCGAGATTGAAGGTGGCTTATATGGAGAAGCTGTTTCACTTTCTTCTGTTCTTGTTTCCTCTTAAATTACCGCCTCGTTATCTTGACTGTCTAAGACCTTAGATGTATCTTTAATCTCTTTTCCGCTTCTGAGGGTTATGGCTTGACACTGCTTTTTAGGGTTGACCTCATTATTACTAGGAAATGCTCCTTTTTGATTAGTCATAGATGAGGAAATCTACCCAATCTTCACTTCTAAAGACCTCATTGTTGTTCCGATATTGCCCATGTGCGTCTCAATATTATTCAGCCTTGACTCATTCTTCTCAAACCTCTCTGAAGTTTTAGCAACAAACGTGCTTACGAGGTCTTCTAAGGAAAGTTTTGCTCAGCTCTTTGATTTTTGATGCCAGGAAGAGGTTGGAAGACATTATCTATATTAACATATGAGAAGTTCATATGATAATAGTTATGTACAATATTGCCTCTATAGTTGTTGAAGTTCTGATTGTTCACATATTAGAATTGCTCATATCCTCCATCAGGTAATATCATTCCATTTACAACAGCAGCTTCAATAGATGGTTGGCCCATGTTGATTGGTCAATGCTGCGAGGTGAGTTGTGAGGGATGGCATTTGAGCTATATGTACAAAGATAAGATCCACCTTATATATACCAGCCACCTTAGGGGCAGTAGCGTGTTCACATGGCCATTGAAAGTGGTTAATGGCCATCTCGTCTAACAAATTGTAGGCATCCTCAGCTGACTTCTTGAACAGAGCTCCCCAGCAGCTACTTCAACTATAGTCTTATTTGGACCATTCAGCTCATTATAGAATATTTGAATCTGTATCCAGTCCGCATAATTATATTGTGGGCATCTTTTGAAAAGATCCTTAAAGCGCTCCCTTGCTTCGTATAGATTCTCAGTCTCCAACTGCTTAAATATGCTAATTTCTGCTCTTAGTTGAGCTGATTCAGCTGGTGGAAAAAACCTCTTAAGAAATCCCATGGCCATAAGCTGCCATGTCATAATACTCCCCATCGGTATTGATTGAAGCCAATCCCACGCTTTATGCCCTAAAGAGAATGAGAATAAGCGTAGCCTGATAGCCTCTTTAGTCACTCCATTCATCTTTATGGCGTGTGCCATCTCTAGGAACATCTTCAAATGCATGTTGGGATCCTCTACAGCTGAACCCCCAAACTGATTCTTTTGCACCATGTTGATCAATGAAGATTTCATCTCAAAGTTGTTAGCATTGATTGGCGGATGCGCAAATCCAGAGTAATTATCATCTATGACCGGCATGAAGTGATCTATGATTGCCAACTGGCGTGGATTGTTCTTTCTGTCTTCAGTCGCTATTGCTTCCTTTTCAATTTTTCTTTCTTTCCTTAATCTTCTCACTGTTCTTTCTATTTCAGGATCAAACAAGAGCGAGTCAAGACTTGTGGATCTTCGCATCCACGAAAGCACAAAAAGACAGAAGAAAATAAAATTTAAAAATAAAAATGAATCTAAGGATACAAATAAAATAAACAATCTAAATTAAAGCTAATGTTACTTGGAAAAATTATTAATGTGAATTAGATTAACAATCTCCGGCAACGGCGCTAAAAACTTGTTGTGATATTTTATATCGTACCGTAAGTGTATGGTGTCAAGTTTTAGTAAAAATAAGAGAAAGAGTGTCGAACCCACATGGATTGTATTCAACTCACACTATGTACTATAATTAATAATCCTAACTTTATTCAGAAAATAACTAAATTAAGAATAAACTAGTATTAAAACTAAAAACTAAATAAACAAGATAGTAAACGCTTGATAAATATAATCCAATGAATAAAGAGATTCTAGAGTCTGATTTCACCTAGCTCTCCCATATGTATTTGTTATGTCAATCAATTGTTATTCAGTTGCATTATTTATAAGTCAAGAATCATAAAGTATCTACTCCCTCTCCCGAGCAATAGTGAAAAGATTATTAACTATCGACTTCAACATCCCTATAAAAATCTAGTAATCAACGATTCATTACGTTATGTGATTCTGTGTTAACGACTTCAAAGGAATTATAGATTCTCCCGAACTCTATAAAACTCATAGGTTATCTCCTCTAGATCCTATTCAAAATTCCTCACTCCCGAGTAATAGATTCTAAACATTCATCATCTCAATTTGTGGCCAACAAACAAGAAGCATTAAACGCAAGAGAATACAAATAAACTGATTCAAAATTTTATAATAATCAAATTGGCAATCAATACATAGGTTCAAACATTGGCTACATCATCCTCTAGAATAATAAATTTAGTTCATGACTAAAGATAAAAACAATAAATACATGGTTATGAATCTAATAGAAATCATTAGAGTTTGAAAAAGGAAACTAGATGATAAAACCTGAATTGAATCCCTTCATATTCGGACGTCAGCACATTCATTTTCGCTTGTTGCTCTTCCATCTTCTTTCTTGGGTCTCTCTAAAAATATGTGTTTTTGAGTCTTGAGTTGTGTATTGGCCTCTCCTAGGGTTTTAGAGGTGATGTTATAATTATAGGAAAATCCTGGAGTCCTTCCGCACATCTGCTGCTGAAGCCTTAATACTCTCAAATTATATCGCGACGCCGAATGGTTGGCGCCGCGGCACCAAACCCTCAGGTGTTTTATATGAGGCACGTTTGGCGCTGCAACGCCACATATTGGCACCGCGGTGCCATCCTTAACTCTATGATGACTCTGTTAAGCTCTTATCTGTGATTCTCGCGTGCTTCCGTCGCATCCATAAGCTCTCAAAACCCGTATAATTGTC
This sequence comes from Zanthoxylum bungeanum, assembly GCA_019454045.1. Taxonomy (NCBI): domain Eukaryota; kingdom Viridiplantae; phylum Streptophyta; class Magnoliopsida; order Sapindales; family Rutaceae; genus Zanthoxylum; species Zanthoxylum bungeanum. Next base: position 29,723 of record SKCR01006927.1, on the reverse strand, counting down.
CAAAATCCATGCTCTTAATTCTCATTGTCAATAAGACACCAAACAACTTTAAAGAACATTAAATTACATGGAATCTAACAAAATAATAAGTTGATGATGTATGAATGAGTGTGTATAATTCAAACTTATCAAATACCCCCAAACTTAAGATTTTGCTAGTCCCGAGCAAAAGACTAAATAAAAACTAAATAAGATTAAACACACAAAATTAACTAACTTAACTAGGCCACTTTCGTAGGGATCATAATTACATTTAGCATATGCCATAAGACTTTAAACCCCTAGGCGGCCCTAGTGGACGAGTTATAGTCTCGTGAGGGCTTACAGTGACGACACCCACAAACGTCATTCACACACATGCAATCATGCAAAAATATAAAAGCAAATAAAATAAAATAGTCCCAATAGTTACACATATTATTATCCTCAAAGAATGTTTATCAATGAAATCAGAGAACCTTCAAAGTACTCAACGCAACTTAAATCCAAGTTCTTGAATAAATCATCTAAGCTAGACTCACAGTATGGGTGTGTAAAGATTCATTCACAACTCGACTTCTCAATAGCCAACGCAGCAATTTTGTTTCAAAAATTAGGATCTGATGTGTCAAACCAATCTAAATATCTCAAAAGTACTCGGTATTTGCCTGATTTTGTGCTCAGTATGGTATGATTTTTTATTTTTCTTCTTCTTTCATTTTCATTTTTTTTCAACACATCTACCCTTTAAGGTAGCATTTCTCCTCATGGTGGTCCTAACACTCGCCCATGGGTAGCTTCACGCTTATCGGTTGTAGGTGGTTTAAACTTATTCTTTCTTTTTTCTCTTTTTTTTTCTTTTGTTTTGAACCATATCATACATCAGAACACTAGCAAGGCAAGATAGACATCTAAGCAAACAATCATTCATCACCAAGTAATTTCTTAACTAGTCACTTTCTCAACTACCTAAGTTCTTACTGCTAAAAACCTAATGTTAAGTGCTTACGAGTCTAACTTAGATCACATACTCAAGGTATTAGATAAAAATCAATTGGGAACTTATCGTTTCTAAAATTTCATCCATAAGCAAACAAAACTCATCATTAAAATTATGTTTCACTATCTAAGATAAAAAAACAAAGATATATATATATATATATATATTAATAAACTAGTAGGAACTATCACTACATGCACACACCCCCAAACTTAAAACTTGCATTGTCCTCAATGTAAGATACACATAAAGAAACAATAATGAGGAGCAACACTATCGTGCATGGAGTTGATCAGGCTCCTGAGGGTAAGAATTTGATTGCGCGGGCTATGTGGGTTACGATAAGACCTGCATAAATACTCAAGCAAACTAATAAACAAGCAAATAACACATAATAAAATAACAAAAAATTAAAAATAAAAATAAAATAAATGCAAAATGTTAAGTTTAACGTCTTCAGCAAGACGTAACCACCGAAGTGGTCATGGTGGCTTCCACGTAGCGGACCAGATAGTCCCATGTGCTTTCTTTTTTGGTATCTACCAGTGATTAAGACATAAAAAAAAAGTGTGGCAGGCTGTGGCAATGTAACTGTAGAAGGTCCTCGAATACGAGAGCTTAACCAAATGATCACACGATACTACTATTAAATCCTTAAGTTGAATTTGTAGTTTTAACAAAACATTCATTCATATAACAGGAAAAAAACCCGTTCACCGAGATTCTAGGCCTAACTAATCAATAAATTCAAATTCCCGCAACAAATTTCTCAGCTGGTAATAAAATGTTCACACAAGGAAAATTTTTGTTGAGCCTCGTCCCGCTGGCGCCTCCTTTGTTGAACGTGTACAAAACAAGATTAAAAGACAACAAACTCCTCGTTGTTTGTTTGTTTTTTTTTTTAAAAGCTTGATTCTATAAGTTTAATTTGTCGATTACAAATGGATGGTAAATATTTCTCAAAAGATAAATCAAACTTCTATTTAAATAAAAATCGAGATATTAATGGAAGTTCTTCTTAAGATAAATTAGTTGAATTAGTTGTTCCGTCGGCTCAGCTGCAAGCATTAATGTTTATGCCTCTATATATCTTCCACTGTTGCGGGTCAAACATATATAACTAACCTTGAAAATATCTTATCTTCAACAAGCATGCATGCACGGTAACTAAAACAATATTTCAACTACGTTTTTAAGCATATATAAAGTCAAAGATCATCAACCATAGGCTATCAAAATGTGACTATAAATATCCGTAGGCAATTTCATTCTCAACACACACAACAATTCAGAAAAGCGAACAAAGAAACTAAATTAAAGGCAAAGAGTATGGCATCAGAATGCAGAGGTAACGAACTTATCTTTTGTATTAAAAATGCATGCCAATGATATGTTTTATATAGGGCTTCCTCAATTGGTGTAGTCAGAAATTCTGATTCATTGGAGGTTAAATTTGATTTTTATAAAAAGAGTTTGATACTCTTCATTTTAGTTAGGTAAATCAAAATTGTCTCATTACGAAATTCAAAATATATAACAATCATTTTAGTAAAATTTTGGATTGAACAGTGGCAACCCAACTCGCCTATATGTGGCTCCGCCACTTACTTCCTCTAATATCTAACAATTTTTTTTGCCTGTAGGCAAGAGATTGTGGCCAGAACTCCTTGGAGCTCAAGGAGTGAAGGCAGAAGCTACAATTGAGAGGGAGAATCCTTTTGTGAATGCTGAGATTGTTTTGGAAGGATCCTTTGTCACCGGAGACTTTTTATGCACTAGGGTTCGTGTTTGGGTCAACACCAGAGGCACTGTTACTAGGGTCCCTGCCATCAGTTAGGGTTCCAAGAACACTAGTCAATAAAATTGGTTCTTATTACCAATTATTCTAGTACTATGCAATATTACAATAAAATCTTTATATCGCTGTGCGATAATTAAGATCAATTTATGATAATATGCGTTTGTGTTCCATTGTGTTTGTAGCAAATAATATATATAATCATGCATATTAAAGTTTCATTCTGCTATGCTTTTTGTTTATAATATTTTGTAATGTTATTGAGGAGGAGTGTGTTACTCTTTAGGATTTTTTAATGTAATTTTAAAATTATAAAAATAAACTAATTTTTAATATAAATTCAAAAAAGGGATAAAAATGACTTATTTACATCTGCGATGTCAGTGAAATTAACTGTTAATTATTGAAAAATGATAGATCGATATAAGTTGAAAACGATGGAAAACTATTATCATATATTCTTAGCCGTTATATACACTACAAGAATTATGGCTTTTAGCGTCCAATAATTTAGCGTCGTAAATAATATTCGACGCCAAATATCAAGATTTTAGCGACGAAACCAATATTCGACGCCAAATATTCAACTTTTTTCGTCGAAAAAAAGTATCGACGCTAAAAGTACACTTATAGCGTCGAAACATATTCGACGCTAACTTATTTTACTATTCCAATAATTTTTGGCGCTAAATGTTATACTTTTAGCGTCACATATATTTGTCGACGCCAAAAACTATACATTTAGCGTCGACTAAGTAGCGTCGCTAAAGGTTTAGGAAGATTCCACCGACAATCCTCTGATCTTTAGCGTCTAAATTTATGTCGACGCTAAAAATTGGACATATAGCGTCGAAATAGTTTATTCGACGCGAAAGATAACAACAATTAGCATCGAAAAAATAAATTCGACACTAAATATAGATTAAAATGCAGAATGCCACCAACCCTTCTTTCCCTCTGTTTTTTCTCTCATTCTCTTCATTTTCATCCTCTGAAATCTCAGAATCTGTCCTCTGCAACCTCACAACTCTCCTACAAATTTTCAATAAAATTGTAATCAATTTTCCATAAGGTAAGTCTTCTTTTTATATTTCTTTATTATTTTTCAATTTTTATGATTATGTTTATTATATACTTTTTGTTAATGATTTATGGTTCATATATGTAGATTAAGTTAATTAATTAACTGAATAGAATTTTTCTGTAAACTATTTACTTTATCAACTAAATATATATGTATATGCTTAAATAAATAATTAATGAATTAGTAATGTTGATGAATGTAATATGATATTTAATAATTATATTATTATATTTAGGTATTTCGCTTAAATGGATAGAAATTGGATGAGCTCGCTGGATAGATTGAGTGTTGAATATCATAATGGAGTGTATGAGTTTATGGAAGTCGCAAAGCAACACATTGATACAGAAGGTCGTGTTCGGTGTCCATGTGTAAATTGTTTGAATAGGAAAATGAAACGGTTAGATGAAGTTCATAATCATTTATACATGCCAGGAATATCACCAACTTACCGTACGTGGATTTATCACGGTGAGCAGTATAATTCTCAGTCACGGTTTATTGATTCCGGTGAAGGGAGCAGTAGTTACAATCAACCTGTAAACGATGAGATAACTGATGTTTTGCATGACTTACAAGGTCCACAACTTGGTCATAGTGTCAGTGGTGACATGCCAGTGTTAAGTGGAAATGATCAAAATTTATTTAGTGAACTACTTGATGAGGCAAAAAAAATTCCATTTGAAGGTGCTGGAATGTCGATCTTGAATTTCGTTGTGAAATTATTACACATTAAAGTGATCAACAGAATGACCAACAAAAGTATTGATATGATGCTAGAGTTACTGGGCCAAATGTTACCGGTTGGAAGCGAATTGCCTAAGTCGTACTACGAGGCAAAGAAAATGTTGCGTGATCTGGGAATGGGGTATGAATCCATTCATGCTTGTAAGTATGATTGTGTATTATTTCATGCAGAATATGAATCACTTGAATATTGTTTGATATGTGGTGAAAGTCGGTACAAAGTTCGTTGTACGGGGAAGAAAGTGCCTCAAAAGACATTGCGATATTTTCCTTTAACGCCCAGGCTGCAGAGATTGTTCATGTCACGACACACAGCAACTGACATGATGTGGCATCATGAAAAGAGGATCGGTGCAGAGGGCATACTTAGACATCCTGCGGATGGAACCGAGCGGAAGGAATTTGATAACATGTACCCCCGTTTCGCTGAGGACCCCCATAATGTCAGGTTAGGTCTTGCCTCTAATGGTTTTAACCCATTTGGGAATATGTACAACTCTTATAGCATCTGGCCCGTTATTGTTATTCCATATAACTTACCTCCATGGAAATGTATGAAGGATCCGTTCATTTTATGTCATTGCTTATCTCTGGTCCACGTTCCCTTGGTAAAGATTTGAATATTTACTTGAGACCATTGATCGGGGAGTTACAAACATTATGGAATGTGGGTGTGCATACCTATGATGCAGCTTCCGAGCAGTATTCGGCTGCTGTTCTGCCCAGAACAGCAGCAATTTGCCGCTGTAGATATTTGTGGAGAGTTGTGGAATTTGAACTGTTATTGTCGGTTCGTTAGCATTTGATTTTATGTTTTTATTTGCTTTTGTTCCTGTCTAATTTTTTAGTTATATGAAAATATAATTTGATCCTTTGAAGTTTACACGTGTATTTAAGCATCTCATTCTTCTATAGATGCATTTCATAGGTCTAGATAGTAGAAGAGCTTGTGAGTGCCGTGAGGGACTAGAAGAGCTTAAGGGTTTGGAATTGCATGGCTTGTGGTGAATTTGGCGTTGTTTGCTTGTGGCTATGTGAGTGAGAGCTTTGTATATTTTTGTTTGTGATTCTTGTATGTGAGTGAGATTTAGGTGAGCGAGAGAGGGAAGGCCAAGGCCGAGAAAATTCTGATTAACATTAAATTTTGGAATGTGTTTGGTTTGGTTTGGTTAAGTTTAGTTTGGTTTGGTTTTGTAATATAATGTTCATACATATATTATAAAATGCATGTGTTTGTTTGGTTTGGTTTTATTACATTCAAAATGGGGTATGAAACTTTTTGTGTTTTGCAGATGGCACCGGGCAATCGCAGACGGGCTAATGCGACTCCATCTACATCAGCAAGGACAACTGGCCCTGGTGGAGCCTCTGCTAGCACAGGTGAGTCCAGTACAGCGAAGGGTCGAGGACGCACCCGTGGCATGGGGTTGTCTAAGTACGTTAAGACTCACGGCCGTATCCGGATTGAGATATCAGATGATGGACACAGTCAAGTCGGACAACATAATTCAGCGTTTAATACAGCCATAGGAGCTGTAGCTCGATATGAAGCTCCCCAAAACTACGTTTCTTGGAGAAAGATACCGTGGGAGACGAAAATCAACCAGCTATTCTCTTCACTACATGTAAGTTTTCGATATTGTTTGTTAGTTAACATTTGTATTTTATACTGATTTTTACTCGGTTGCTATTCATGTAGGAGTGGTTCGACTTCGATCTGACCAAAGTGAATGTCTAACAATATATTGACTACCACATGGGGGAAAGTTATAAAGATTATAGGACAAAAGTCCTAAAACCAATATTCGACGAACATGGACCTTCAGATGCTCCACAACACAAGCCTGATTTTATAGAGGAGTAAGACTGGATATTCTTATGTGAGCTTTGGTCTACCAAAAAACACGAGGTAAATTTTGAAATAAACGGAAATTTATAATTGTCTTTGTTTTCGGTACTTACATTGTTGGTAAATGCAGGATAAATGTCACGTAAATGCGGAAAATCGAAGTCACTTGCGTTTTAACCACCGTGGAGGTTCGAAGCCATTTATTCAACATTGTGCCGAACATTCTGAGGTAAATATATCCTAACGTAAACTTTAACAGTTCATTGGTTTAACTAATGTGGAATAATATTGAATTTATTTTCTGTTTATAACAGAGTAACACATGTGAAGTGCAATCATTTCCAGATTTTTTCTGTGTGACGCATTACAATGAGAGAAACAAATGGATAAATGAAGAAGCCGAACGCTGCTATGTAAGTTTCAGTTTTTAAAATAAAATAATTAATATTATATATATTAATTTTTTTTTCTCAAATTCTAATATTAACTTATTTTTTGAAACAGAACGAAATGATGGAACTCCAACATCAAACTCAGGAGACAGGGTCCGACCCGATACCAGATGAGCAGTTGTCGCAATTGGTTTTCAAGAATCAGACAGCTTACAACGTTGGCCTTGGCACTCGTAAGAAGCCGACGTCATCTGCACGCAGTACTGTTAATTCGGAAAATGCCTCTCTTCGAGACGAGTTAGCCACCACCCGAGACGAGCTACAACAGACTAAGGACGAGCTAAAACAGGTCAAGGTGGACCACGAGAAGAGGATGGAGGATCTCCAACAGCAAATGATGGTTTTCCGTCAGATGTTGGAGGCCTCAATCAGTCAGGGTGCATCGGGCTCGAGCATCCCCCCATCACAACAGCAATAAATTTTATATTTGGTTTTGTATAAACATTTTGAACAAATAGTTTTAATATAATATGTTTTTTTTCTAAAAAAAAAATTGAATATAATAATAATTATAATATTTCGTAATTCTTTTATTAATCAGAAATTTTTTCAATTAAATTAAATATTAAATCAAATATTTTAGACTAAAAAGAAGTAAATTAATAATTTTTAAAAAAAACAATTTTTTTAACAATTAGCGTCGACACAGTCGACGCCAAAATATTTATTTTGGCGTCGAACATGTCGAAGCTAATAGTAACAAGAAAATCAGATATTACTTTTTTTAATATACTCTAGCGTCGAAAACTTTCGACGCTAAAAGTCTAACTTTTAGCGTCGACTTATTTCGTCGCCCCATATAACCTATAGCGTCAGAAATTTTATTTAGCGTCGAAAAATATTGGACGCCAAATACAGTCTTTAGCGTCGCAATTTTTTAATTCGACGCGAAAAGTTATTCTCGTCGACATTTCAGCGTCCACTTTTGGCATCTGATTATTTCGACTCTAAAATTATTTTGCGTCGAAAATTATTGTTTTGGCGTCATTTATTTCGACGCTAAATGGTATAATTTTGTAGTGATACTTAATATTTTACACCTTTCATGTGGTTTACAGATTAAGAGAGACTTCATATGTAAAAATGATATTTATACAATACTTAGCGTAAATGTGTATTTTGAAAAAAAAAAAAAAATTATTCGTTTTTATCATTTGTATTTTTCTAAATACATATAATTGTACACAATATTGTGAACATATTTTTGTTGTTTAATAATGACCTACCAAAAAGTTGAAAGTTCAAGGGGAAAATGATTAATATCAATAAACTATTTTTTTACCCTTATGTTTGAAAACTCATTAAAATTCCCTTGCCCTTAAAAAATTTATGTTAAACTTTTAATTTTCTTTTTTAATTTTTATCTTATTATTTTATCCCTAATATGCTAAAATCCACTACAGGTTAATAAAAAAATTAGGGATAAAATTATTTTTTGAAGACAATAAAAATGAGTAAAGTTTAAAATTAATTTTTATTAACTCCCACCTCTTAAGATTAGAACTTGATGATCAAGTGGCCAATCAAATAAAATTATTTAAAAACCATTTCATCAAACTCCTTGAGTTATAACTCAAATGCATATATGTGATTTATAGCTTTTGTCTCATTGATCTGTCTCATCCAGAAGATGCATGTAGTGTCTCGTAGCTCATGGAATTATCTTTCAAAGAACAAGCCGGCCAAGCCTTGTTCAACTCTTTTCTGTGAGAAAAATTGTAAACAAAAGATTGGGCGGATGAATATATTAATGAGATGGTTTCTTTTGTTTGTTAATTGAAGAAAAGTTTCTTGACTATTAGTTTAGGGTTATTTTTGTGAGAGTTGATGGTGAATTAGCCAACTTCGTGGTCAGCACTACTTTATCTAATTTGTATTTTTGATTGGCCAAAACGTTTTGATAAGCTAATAAGTTATGATACTATAAATATTTCTCAAGAATTATCATAATGAGCAAAAATTAAGACCATAATCATGTGTGTGTATATAGACACGATAAGATATTAAGATGTCATTGTCATTATAACATGTAAATATGACAAGTATCTTGGCCATAATAAAAAGTATCCAATAATACAAATGTGGTGTAATTCCTGAAATATATGTAATTGATTAAGTTCGTTATATATCGTTTCAAGCATTGTATATAAATTGGTATTTAAGCCACAAATATGAGTGAATGTTTATCCTCTATTTACCATCTTAACAAGTTTTTGTAATATTAGAGTCAAATTTATGTATGAATGGACCCATTTTCTTACCATGTGAGAGATACCAATCAAGAAGCCAGCTTAGTGTGTAAATTAAGAAAAGAATCTCACCTTGTATGTGAATTAATCTTGATTAGCGTACAAGGCTTAAACAATCATTAAGTTAGTTTTTGGGTTAGATAAGGCTTATGTGTTGGTAATAGTTAGTGATTAAGGTGAGAAATCTTATCCCACATAAGAAGGGCATTGAGAGTAGAATGTGTTTATAAGACTTCTCACACCTAATAAATTCAATTAGAGTTGGAAGGTTATGGAGGGAAATACAAATATTTGATATATGTTATTTAAAGTCAAAGATGGGCACTTGGGGTTGGAATTTAAAATTCTAAAATTAAATAAGACAATTTAATTAATTTTATTTTTTTTTATAGTTTTTTGGTTTAAATTAAAAACCGTTTCAAGCCAATAGTTGTATTTTAAACTAAGAGTTATGACTTTAGGGATACACACGAACTCACGAGCGCGCGCGCGCACACACACACAACATGTTCATAGGAGAGTTTCTAGATTTTGTTATTTAGAAATTCTGTGTGACTTTGTATGTCCTTAAAGGAATTTCATCATACACACACATATTTCCTCTTTCTTATATTCTTTATATTCTAAAAAAATGTATTCTTTACATGTTCATAGGAGAGTTTCTAGATTTTGTTATCTGGAAATTTTGTGTGACTTTATATGTCCTTAAGAGTGTGTTTGGTTGAAGGGTTTTGGAGGGGAGGGGAGGGGAGAGATTATTTTAAATTATGTTTGTTTGGTTCAATTTTTTGTAGGGGATGGGAGGAGGGGAGATGAGCAAAATCCCTCCTAAGCCAATTTTAGCTCCCCCTCCAAAAGTGGGGGTTTTGGAGGGGAGAGAAATTGAGCAATTAAATTTTAAATACATTTACTAAATTATCCCTACTTATACATTAAAATCCAAAATTGTCCTAATTACAAATCTCTCTTATATTTGCTTCACTATTCAATTCTTTCCATTCTCTTCTCTTATATTTATTTTAATTTTATTTTTAATAACACGTATTATGTAGAGTTTTTAATTTTAATTTTATTTTTTATTTAATTTAAAGATAATAGAAGCATATATTGTTTTAATTTTATTTATAAAAGGCTACAAGGATAAAATAGTAAATTAGTTTTAAAATCTCTCCCCTCCCTTCTTGAACCAAATATATATCTAATTAAAAACTCTCTATTTCCCTCCCCTCCCCTCCTTTGAACCAAACACATATTTAATTTCCCTCCCCTCCCCTCACCTCCCCTCCCCTCCATTAAAATCTCTGTGGATTTGGAGATTTGGAGATAAACACACCAATCGACAAAGAGATTTAACGTGGTTCGGTGGATTTGGATCCGACCTACGTCCACGGACAAAATCAGGATGACACTTTTTACTACTCCAATACACTTCTCAGGTCTTTTGTGCTTACAAGTCAGAGCTTGATGATTCTGATGATGATTCTTATCCTTAATTTTTTGATGCCCCTTACACATACTCTGCCCTCCTATTTATAATAGTACAGAAATCAGACTCCTATTTGCATAAGAAATCCTAGTTGAACTTAGTTTTCTCTTCTTGTAAGGATTTCTAATCCAACGTTGCTTTCACTTTTCTTATTCCTTCTTGGATTCTGACTTCATTTCCTTGTGAGAGTAGGATAATTTGTTTGTCTTATCTGCAAGAATAGGGTGTCATCATCTTGAGCATATCTCACCTGTCTGGTCGGTCTTCATGAGGTCGGTCATGATAGTCTTTTATGCTGAGAATGCTTCTGCCGACTTGATAGTGCCCGGTTATCTGAAACCAAGTGATCGGTTGCCGGTCATAAAGTGCTCGGTCTATATCTGTTGTGGTCGGTTTGAAACCGTAAGGTGTTTGTCCTTTTATTGCAAAGTGGTCGGGTTGATGATCTCACTTAAACGAGGAATTACCCCCATCCTCGTCATGCTGCTTTAAATGTCATAGTACCTGAAAACACCATCAACAACACGTATTATGTAGAGTTTTTAATTTTAATTTTATTTTTTATTTAATTTAAAGATAATATAAGCATATATTGTTTTAATTTTATTTATAAAAGGCTACAAGGATAAAATAGTAAATTAGTTTTAAAATCTCTCCCCTCCCTTCTTGAACCAAATATATATCTAATTAAAAACTCTTTATTTCCCTCCCCTCCCATCCTTTGAACCAAACACATATTTAATTAAAATATCTCCCCTCCCCTCCCCTCCATTAAAATCTCTCCCCTCCCCTCCTTTCCCCTCCGTTGAACCAAACAGACCCTAAAGGAATTTCAATTAATCTAGCAGCAAAATAGTGGAGGCATAATTCCTTTGAAGACTTAATACACATTCAAATTCTTCTATTTTTTTTTTCTAAAATTACGAGCTTATATATTTTTAATTGTCCTTAAAAGAGAGTACTTACATTAGAATTAAGATAGCGATAATAATAATAACGATCCCTAAAAGACAGAACTCACATTGGAATTAAGATGACAATAATAAAAATAAAGATTAACTTGTCTCTTTGAAATGGCAAAACCACCAAGGCCGTCTATATTTGGTTTTTATTTTATGCTATAAATACGCTCTTACTTAGCTCTCTACTTCATAACTCAAAACCCAAAAGAAAGAATAAATCAAAGCAGCTACTGAAGATGTCAAGAAGTTGTCCATCTGGTGAGTTTTATAAATCCTTAACAAATTAATATCTTTACTAAATAAGCTTGAGTTGAGTATATAATTATTGTTTGTCGCATTTACATTTACAGGCAAGTTTTCATGGCCAGAGCTATTGGTATGAATGGGGAGGCAGCAGCAAATATTATAATGGCAGAAAATCAAAATGTGAAGGCCAAAACTGTTGCTGAAGACTCATCTGTAACTGGTGATTTTCGCTGTGAGAGGGTCCGAGTCTTTGTTAACGATCAGGGCATTGTCATTCGGGTCCCTAGAATTGGTTAATTAATTAATTAGTTACCAAATCAGGGCTTTCAAATTTCAGTGTTGCTGTTAATTAAAATGCATTTTAGATTTATTTACTTCTACAATCATTCTATCGTGTGTTTTGATTCTCATGTACCATTATGGTTAGCTGGGAAGCGAAATTATCAATGAAATGATTCCATGGTGTATAAAATTAAAATCGTAATTAAATTTTCATTTTAGGTTGCTCATCGACTCATTCCACCATTACAAGCGAAAATTTAAATTCATTAAAGGAATCTCACCAATTAAGTTTATTCAATATATTTATATTTTGTGCCTTCAATTTGTCTCTTAGTTGTAAAAACAGGGATATGTGAGCATTCATACTCAGATATTAATATTTTTGTTTCCAAATCGTTCATTTTCTGTATCGTTAGATTGAATCTAATTAATGGGTACCTATCATTTATTTACAAAATTTGAGTGCTTATCCTCCATAATCTCTATAACAAGTGTTTGCGCTGTTATTAATATAATTAAGAGTTTATTAGGAGTCATTATTTATACAATTATAATATAACTCGTAAATATGTGGAGAGTTTTTAAAACCATATACATAATTAGATATAATAAAGTTGAGGTTTATTAATTGGAAAAATATTTCAGATCGACTAGGATAACTAAAAAAGTTCACAGTAGTTTATTTGAGATGAGGGATGATAACAGAGTAGGTATGATACAGAAATTCCAATATTTGTACTCGACCTATTCAATAAACATGTACGAGAATTTGATCCATATCAGGCACCGTGTGTGACCACTTTCACACAAGGATTCTACTTCTATTTGAACGGGGATGCCAATATATGTACTCGGCTCATCCAACTAACGGATATATATGTTAGCGACACAATCGCATAATGGATTTTGATGTTGCAACGAGAGTGAAGTCTTCGACGCGTAAAAACAAGACAATACAAAAAGATGTCGAAGCACACGATGGTGAAGAGCGAAGAATGTGAAGGCTTGCATACATTGACGATTTTATATGAAGTCTTAGCTTAGGACTCTTATTGTAATGTAATTTGAATATTCAAGTGCCTAAGCTCATAGGAAACATGCACATTCACTTAGATGCATTAGGTCCATGTACAAAATGCATTAAAACCTTCATACTTGTATTTTTGGAACAGAGACCGGCATACCGGTCCCTTATCGGTGTCCATACCGGTGAGATGCTGAGTTTTGCATGCTCATTGGAACCGGCACGGATCTTACTGGTCACCATACCAATGAACCTATGGAATGCATGGCTACAAGAACCGACACACACCAAATCGATCTCCATACCGGTCCCATACCGGTGAGCCTAACAGCTAGTTCCTTTGTTGAAACCGGCATGACCTAAACCGGTCATCATATCGGTGACCATACCGGTCAAGCTCTTCATATTGCACACACACATGAACCGGCATGACCCAAACCGGTCATCATACCGATGTCCTTACTGGTAAGCATACCGGTCTAACGGCTAGTTCTTTAAACGGTAATAAATCTGTTGGAGATCGGCATACCGGTGTCAGAGACCGGCATACCGGTCTCAGAAAGAGCTGTTGGGGCTTGCTTTCATTTTTCTATAAATTGAAGCCCCAATTCATTTTTGCCACACATGAGACATAATACACAACCTTCATATCATCTCATAGAGCAAAAACAAGAGTGTTTATATGTTGAGTTTCAATCAAGTCCCAAGGATCATAAATCAAGCATAAACGATTTGAATACACATCAAAGGAGGTGCGGAAAAAACTCACATTGATCGGTAGAGATGCAACGAAGACAAAAACGCATTGCCATCTCCTTGCTCGGCAGTGGGGTGCGCAAGTGGTGGACTGATCGGCGTGGGGGCTGCTTCATCCTCCAAGAATCGGCCATTGATGTCCTTCATGGAAGCTCCAAGCTCCAAGTTTATCAAGGTGATTCCAAGCTCATGAAGACACTTCCCTATCACCTTTGTATTCCTCCTAGAGTGTGCTAGCACATAGATCTTGCAACAAAATCTTTGCTTCTCCTTCTAATTCAGTCAAACCAGAAAAACCAGAAGAAGAATCGGTCTTCAGACCGTGAGAGAGGAATAAGAAGTTTTTGGCTCCAAAATGACCTAAATCGTGAAAGAGAGAGAATGAGTGGGAAAAAGAAAAAATTGTAAAAGGGTTTTATAATTTCCAAAATTATTAAAACATTTACCATTTCTTTAATTTCCATAAAGCAAGCATTAAATGCTTGTCAATCACCACAAATCAACTCACATCAATCACTCAAATGTCACATCACTCAAAGTGACATGTGATTTGACGATTGATGTGACTAATGATTTGACGTTTGATTTGACTTGCGTGCCGCACTCGAATTCGAAATGCGAATGCGCTCGCAAATAATCCCGGGCTTGGGTTCGCTAATTCCAAATTAACGAATTTTCCGTTGCGTCGTAATTAAATGATTACGCCTAGCGAAATCACTATTCACATTGCTAACGAATTAATTCTAAATTAATTCGCTCGCCCGAATTAAAATCTAATTTTAATTCCGCGTCGAAATCCAATTTCATTTAATATATCAAATATATTAATTTACCGATTCATTCCAAATTAATCGTTCTCTCTCTAAATTGATATTTTATCTCAGATAAAATATCTCCGTAATTAATCCTAGATTAATTTTCTCTCTCATTAAATTAATCCCAAATTAATTAAAGTGCGAGTCATACGTCATCGGTGAATCTTTGGGAAGCGACCCATGAGATCCCCGGATATGTTGGCAGTAAATCGGGTCGTCGGACTATCCGAACACGTAAGTACCTCGTACTACGTTTACACCGATTCACAAGACAAGGTTGGTCTCTAGCAAAGCGCCATGCCTACCCAATTCTCCGGAAACATGCTTACAGGAATAAACGATCTATATCAGGCGTAGTATACGTGGTATTGCGTATTTCGATCCAGTATCGGATGATCACGTGCTAAGCCTGAGGCTGGAATCGTATCTGCCCCGTACGAAGCACATGTCGGATCTCTGGTAACTAGTCTCTATATCGGATAAACATGACCTTGTCATTTTATCCCGATGACTGCAGTACTGGACAGAACCAGCACCGTATCCTACGTGTGACCGGCGTAAACACACACGTATAACGCAAGCGTACGTATCGTTCAAGTAGTATAAAAAGTATCGATCCCACGAGGACTTAATACCTAAGCTATTAATTTTATGAGGTCAAATGATTACTAGTATCTAACAAGTTGTTTAATTGATTGAAATGGCGATGATTCTAAATTTAAAGACAAGTAAATAAAATTGTTCGAAAGTAGATTTTAAGAAAATTCAATATTTAAAAACTATCTAGGGTTGTGATTTCTTTTAATATCATTTTAAAGATGAAGTGGTAATCTTATAGTTGGGTAAAATATTGATTTATTAACCTGGAACACTAAATTATGTAAAAGCCTCTTCCAATGGTCAATTACAAATACCTAGTATAATCCAATTGAACCATATGTCTATATCAACCAAATTACCTAGATTCATTAAGATTAAGTTCCAATTATGGCTACCCCCGCCCGGGCAGGTATATTCCTATCCTGTAAGGATATCTATTAAAGGGTTATCTATCCTCAAGGAAGATCGTGGGCTATTAAGTCTGAGGTTTTAAACTTAAAATCCCTATGTCTAGTTCATTTTAATTTACCTAGTCAATTTAATTAATGGCCAGTTAATTAAAAAGTATTAAGATTAAGACTCAATAAATAAATTTTTATATTACCCAAACTATAATCTAATCCCTTATAAACCAGTGATATTGAAATTCATCACAACCCTAGATACTAATTTAGTTACGACACATAGCTAGGGCTGGTAAAATAAAAGACATAAAATACTGAAAAGTAATTGCGGTAAAGTAAATACTGAAAGGTAAATTACAATAAAATAAATGTTAAGGTAAAATGAATTACTTTTACTACTACTAATTTAGATATCTCCCATAAAATAATATATAAACTTGTGATAATATTACCAACCGACCAATCTGGCGGTATCCTGATAAGTCAAATTAAGTCCAACAGCCATTAAGGCGGTAATATTTGTCCATAACCAGCCATAAAGGCGGAAACCAAAATAAACCAGCCATAAAAGCGGAACCAAAATTAAATTACCAACGACCAATCTGGCGGTATCCTTGATTAGTCAGGTTTAAACCAGATTAAAATTAAATTACCAACCGACCAATATAGCGGTATCATTTTTAAGTCAAATTTTAAATAGTGAATATATTATTTTTAAGGGAGATTAATCTAAATAGCAATAGTAAAAGAATTACCTTTCACCCTAACTGGGGAAGTTACCTCATCATGATGAATAGTAAAAACTGTAAAAAGTAAGAAAGTAAATTACTATTATTACAAAACGTAATTAAAATTATTACAAAACTAAAAACTAAAAATTAAAACGAAACTTAGAGAGAGAAGAACTCCCTATTTACATCAAAGAAATGGGAGAGAATGGGAGAATGTACAATAAATCTGAAATCTTGAGCTCAATTTATAGTCGCGGATAAGCTTCGGGCGTCGCGACGCCAGAGCCTTTGGCGTCGCGACTCTGGAACAGTGAGTCATGGCATGTTCTCGGCTTGACACGTGGCGATTTGGATAAGAGGATAAGGCGACACGTGGCGAGGCGGCTAAGAGCTCAATTATTATGCTGACGTGGCGATGACGTGGCAAGGCGGCTGAGATCAATTGTCGGCACCGTAGGATTGCGACAGGTGTCACGACGTGATTGGCTGATGATGACGTGGCATGTTGACTCGGTTGACCTGCTGAAGTGGATGATGACGTGGCAAGACGCATGGAAGAGTTGACTCGTTGACCGGGTTACGTGGCGACACGTAGGATGACACGTGGCACATGTGGAAATAGTAATTTTCGGCACCGTAGGATTGCGACACGTGTCACGGCGCACATTAGCATATCGCTGTGATGGTGACACGTGGCACGGCGCATGTTAGCAAAGTCAAACTTCTCAAATTCTGACCCGTTGACCCGGCGCACGTTAGAAGCTCTGGTGCACGTTATGCGTCGCGACGCGCCAAAATTACCGAAATGCCCTTTTTGCCAATTTTTCATGTTTTTCCCCAAATCACCTCCAGAATGTCCTGAAACTTTAATTATCTACAAAATAACACAAAACACATCAAAATATTCATAAGACTCAAGAAACTATACAAAATATTAGGTTAAGTGAGTGGGAAATAGTGATAGATTTACCACTCATCAACGTGACCATCAACTCCATATGACTGGAGTGACACTTCCGTCTTGACATCACACCCAACACACTACGATTCTCAATATATCCAGTATTGGCGTACACAGAACCGGTTAAAGCCCTGGACGACCTCAATCAAAGTCATACTACCAAGCTTTCACCGATTGTTATTATGGGAATATCATTTCCAAGAAATGATATGTCATCATTATTTATAGGACAGCCAATGTCAGTGCGCTCCCACTAACCCTCTTATATACACAAGTATCCTTTTCGTTTTGAATTAAATCATAAACCATTATGATTACATCAAAATGATAATTCCTAGAACAAATGCTTGCTTTAATCCAAACATGGATTGAATAACCCGCAAACCCTGTTTGCTAGTTTTGGTACGATAAAATCGTCAGGATGTTGCAAACATCCTCCAAAAGGTTTCCTTTTCAGGAAAGCGATTTTGCGTTAAGCTGACATATTTCATAAATGAAACATGCAGCATTAGCAAGCATTATCCAAATGGATTTACCGTGGCAACATTTAAAAGGTTGAATCGTAATCAACACAATGTTGATAACGATACCTTTCCGCTCAAAGCCTAGCTTTACACGTTGGTACGTTGCCATCCATGTACGTCTTCCTTGAAGACTTATACAGTACAAGTAGGCACAATGCCTTGCGGTATGTCAACTAGTATCCAAACTTGTTGATATACATGGAATCCATTTTGGACTCATGACACTTTGTCATAATAGGGAGTCGATACCTTGTATCACTTCCTCATACGTAGTCAGTTGGTATACCTCAATAAGATAGACATCTTTATGAGGTGAGATCAGAAACCCATACCCCAGGTTATTTTCTAACTCTCTCCGACTCACGCGGTTCTTGTGTATTCGAAGATTAATGGTAATAGTTGCATCCTTGATGAACTATTTATATTCCATTAGGATTTGATGCCTAGAATAGTATTACTCCGATTTTCATCGAGTTTTACTATTCTCCCACTTACCACTGCATATCTGTATTCCTCTTAGGAAAACCACATGGCGAGCAACAATTACATTGTTCTCTAGTGAGTTGTATAAATACAATACTTATGGTATCCCTAGGATAACCTACAATTGGAATTTATCCAATTTGGGTTTTAGTTTGGTATCATCCAAACATATGCCCAACATACCCAAATTTTAAGGAATGTGAAACCCGGTTTCTTTCATGTTAATATCTAATATGAAATTTGTCAAACAGATTTTAATGGAACCTTATTCTAAATAAGTTCTGCGCGTTAATGTTAATGCTTATCTGTTGAAGGAAATGGTAGCTCATAGCGACTCATGATTAACCTTATCATGTCTAACAAGATTCGGTTACTCAGTTCGGATACACCGTCAAATTGACGTGTTCCGGGAGGAGTCATCTTTTGAAAGAATACTTTACTCTTTCAAGTATTTTAGAAACTTATTGCTTAAGTAATTTCCATTACGGTCTTACCGTAACGGTTGAATACTTTAGCCGATCTGTTTGTCTATTTCGTGTCGAAACTGTAAAAGTTTCCAATTTGTGTTCTTCAAAAGAAACACATAACCATTACGCGATGCCACATCCGTATTGGTCACGAAATATTCATATCCACATCTAGCCTAGCTAGACATGGGCCCACTTGCTTCACTATGAACTAGGGCTAACAGGTCGGTGGCATTTGCACTTTTACCAAGTAAATAGTGTTTTTAGGCACTTTCCCAATAAACTAGATTCATAGACTTTATTTGATTGGAATCAAATTAGTCCTGGTACCCGCTCTTCAAAAGTGCAGATATATGATTCTTGTTTAATGTGTCCCAGACAACATTGCCACTTTAAGTTTCAACTGATCAAATCAGTTTGAGCTATTTGTTTATCATTATATACATGTGAGATTTATTTATATTCTAAATATAAATTATGTTGTTCACATCTAATGTGTTTATCTTAATATCATCTTTATTTAATAAAACACTTTAGTGTTCTAAAATATAAAGGTTCAATCCGCAACGGATTAAACACTGATATAAAGATAATGTTCCTAGTCAAACTAGTTACATTATAACAGTTTCCTAATTACGTACATACCCAAAGGGTAGTTCCTAAACTTAGGTATCTACGGTCAAAACAGCGACTTTCGTCCCGTTTCCAATTCGCAGATAAATCTCTATTGAAGTTAGTATCATGTTCAAAACAGATTCTAAACATCAATACATATATTTATGTATCACACTAAGTATCTAAAATCTAATTTTAATACTAGTAGTGAACATATTTGTGACAAACATAATTGAAGTCCGAGCCTTGCTCGTCTTCAATTCCTTCTTGGGATATGTCCTTTTATCTTCCTATAAGATTATAATGATTTTGCCTTTGCCCTTTTCCATACTCCAGAAGCCTTTGGCCAAGCCTTGGCATTCTGGAACATTGAAGTAAGGTGCGCCTTGCGCTACTTGCGTAATTGCAAACTTTGACTTTTCTCTTTGAGAGTTGCCATTAATTCTCCAAGAATTATATATTGCAATTTTAGTACTTCTAAAATCTAAACATAGATTTATGAAGATCCTTCAATTTCTTCATCATACTTTAATGATCTAATCCTTAGTTCTGATTCATAAATTAAGGAGTCTACTGCGACAAGCATAATGGATTAAACACTTAAGTTATCATTACATGAATATTCCAAATATCATGTTCCATTTATTTGCTTAACTCCAGACTTAGGCCAATTTTGTTATTTTATCAAATAAAGTAACTTATTATATTTCCAAGACCATCCTGAAATATTATTCCCAATTTGAAAAATATAGTCGTTTAAATACATTTTCACCCAGGATTATGTTTTAAACATTAATCTTTCATTTTTATATCTTGATTCTAATAGTCCAACTATTTAATCAACGATTTGTGGTACTATGTATTATATTGATTATTATAGTCCAACTATACAATCAAATATAATTTAAATTAATTAACCTCAATTACATTGATTACTATAATCCAATTATAAAATCAACTGTAAATCGAAATTAATTAATTTAAATATATTGATTACTATAATCCAATTATATAATCAACTATAATACAGTCCAACTGCTTATTAAAACAACAATTTAAATATTAGTCCAACTAACATTTAATTGATATGACGAAATATTTGTGATTGAGCGGGTATTGCGAGTAATTGAACGAATATTGCAAATTCAATTCTTGCCTCCCACTATTTTTCGGCGAGCCTCCAACCCTCTGTCGAGTACTCAGGAAACCGTGTTTCCTAGTGGGATAGGATCCCGTTAAATATCACACAATCTTGACTTTGGCCAACAAATTGTATGATAATTAACTAGGTAGATCTCTTATATCAATTGGATCCAATCCAATTCCTAGATCCGGTAGGGGGACATCCAAGTCCGAAACATATATCTTATATATGCCAATACATCCAATGTATTACCTTTTCCTTAATCTCTGAGCCTTGCCTGGCTTTGGCACAACAAACTTAGTGATCCCAGTCAAGTGCGACCCATTGACCATGGAAAGCTTCGTAATCAATGTCGATGGACAAGAAGTGGTCTTGACTTTGGCCAACAAACCATAACTTGGACAAGACACTGATATGGAACAAAGCCTTTGTGATTCAAACACAGCTTCGACAGACAAAGGCCTTGACTTTGGCCAACAAACCAATGCCGTCTCGGATCTTGAGAGTGAGAATCACTCAATGGAAGGAAAGAAGCTTATTATATTGAGCGAGGGTTTTTCGCATGCAAATTGGCAACCAATTTATTATCTTTGTTAAGGTCTCATCATCATAAACCCTTAAGCATGCATTCTAAACACATAATAAAGCGCATATGTAAAAATAATAATGATATACGGATGGATACTTTACATTGATCCTAGATCAAATCTCTATCTTGCTCTCTCGAGCTAGTACTTGTATTTACTTCTACCCGTTACAATACACTTCTAAGGAAACCTCATTTACATTGAGGGGAATAGGTGAGAAGAGAATACATAGAAATAAGAGATAAGGCTGGACTCGCAGGTACAATTAATAAAACAAATTTATTACAATTTCCAAAATTGCCCCACCCGACTAATATCCATCCGATATACATTATTCATGCATCACAACCATGTATCATACAAGCATGTTATCAATCAATCTAATCAAATTAATTAATCTGATAATTAGTGATCATCCAATGTTCAAACAACGATTTGATTTTTGCTCGAGTCAAACTCGTTTTGCGAACAAGTACTCAAAGTACGAATTCTTGAATTAAATTAAATTATATAATTAAATCCAATTTAATAAGCATTTAATTCTAATTCATTATTTAATTCCAAATTAAATATTACACTTTATAAAATAAACCTTTACGACTTAAATTCCGAATTTAATCGTTACGGGTCTCAAAGCCCGATTAATATCCAATATTAATTTAATTCAAGTCCAATGGGCTTTTAATTAATTTCTTCAAGGCGTGGACTTTTGGTCAACTCGGGTCAAACCGAATAACCAAAATCCAATCCGGGAGTTACCCCATTAGCCCAGAAATTAATTTAGGCCCAATTAAACTTTAAAGGTTCATTAGTCGCTTTTGGGCCTTTTGGATGCGGTTTTGGGCCTAATTGGATCCAACCAATTTTGCCTAAACCCTACTTTGTACAACAAACCCCAATAAGCCCAATAACAACTTTAAAAGCCCAAATCCAATTTAAGGCCCAATTTAATTAAATTACAAAATCCAATTTTTTTCAATTCAATTAAATAAAGTGTATAGTATTATCAATTACCCAAATCTATATTTTCAAAACACCAAATTTGTCCAATTAATAATGCTTATCATCTTAGAATCATGTCCAACATAATTTGATCAAAATCAAACCCAATTACATGCTTCAAGTGTCTCGACCAAATGGGAAAATTATGCCCAAATCAAATTCAATCCAATTGAACCAAATTAAACATAAAATCAATATCCCCTAATGATTTCCAAAACATCCAATGAACAAAAAATCAAAAAACCAAGACATTAGGGCACTTGCAATTTTCGGCCATCCAAAGCAAATTGGGGAAAATTAATCCAATTAATTTTTCAACAAATTGATTACATATAACTCTAAGTTATCCATATACAAGCATACTTAAACAAACAATTTGTCAAAAACATGCTTCAATAAAAAAGCCCCAAATTTTTAGTTAAGAACCCAAATTTTCGTTTTATGCCCAAATGGCTCTCATACCATTGTTGAGTTTCAATCAAGTCCCAAGGATCATAAATCAAGCATAAACGAGTTGAATACATATCAAAGGAGGTGCGGAAAAAACTCACATTGATCGGTAGAGATGCAACGAAGACAAAAACGCACTGCCATCTCCTTGCTCGGCAGTGGGCTGCGCAAGTGGTGGACTGCTCGGCGTGGGGGCTGCTTCCTCCTCCAAGAATCGGCCATTGATGTCCTCCATGGAAGCTCCAAGCTCCAAGTTTATCAAGGTGATTCCAAGCTCATGAAGACACTTCCCTATCACCTTTGTATTCCTCCTAGAGTGTGCTAGCACATAGATCTTGCAACAAAATATTTGCTTCTCCTTCTAATTCAGTCAAACCAGAAAAACCAGAAGAAGAATCGGTCTTCAGACCGTGAGAGAGGAAGAAGAAGTTTTTGGCTCCAAAATGACCTAAACCGTGAAAGAGAGAGAATGAGTGGGAAAAAGAAAAAATTGTAAAAGGGTTTTATAATTTCCAAAATTATTAAAACCATTTACCATTTCTTTAATTTCCATAAAAGCAAGCATTACATGCTTGTCAATCACCACAAATCAACTCACATCAATCACTCAAATGTCACATCACTCAAAGTGACATGTGATTTGACGCTTGATGTGACTAATGATTTGACTTGCGTGCCGCACTCGAATTCGAAATGCGAATGCGCTCGCAAATAATCTCGGGCTCGGGTTCGCTAATTCCAAATTAATGAATTTTCCGTTGCGTCGTAATTAAATGATTACGCCTAGCGAAATCACTATTCACATTGCTAACGAATTAATTCTAAATTAATTCGCTCGCCCGAATTAAAATCTAATTTTAATTCCGCGTCGAAATCCAATTTCATTTAATATATCAAATATATTAATTTACCGATTAATTCCAAATTAATCGTTCTCTCTCTAAATTGATATTTTATCTCAGATAAAATATCTACGTAATTAATCCTAGATTAATTTTCTCTCTCATTAAATTAATCCCAGATTAATTAAAGTGCGAGTCATACGTCATCGGTGAATCTTTGGGAAGCGACCCATGAGATCCCCGGATATGTTGGCAGTAAATCAGGTCGTTGGACTATCCGAACACGTAAGTACCTCGTACTACGTTTACACCGATTCACAAGACAAGGTTGGTCTCTAGCAAAGCACCATGCCTACCCAATTCTCCGGAAACATGCTTACAGGAATAAACGATCTATATCAGGTGTAGTATACGTGGTATTGCGTATTTCGATCCAGTATCGGATGATCACGTGCTAGGCCTGGGGCTGGAATCGTGTCTGCCCCGTACGAAGCATATGTCGGATCTCTGGTAACTAGTCTCTATATCGGATAAACATGACTTTGTCATTTTATCCCGATGACTGCAGTACTAAAGAGAACCAGTACCGTATCCTACGTGACCATCAACTCCATATGACTGGAGTGACACTTCCATCTTAACATCACACCCAACACACTACGATTCTCAATATACCCAATATTGGCGTACACAGAACCGGTTAAAGCCTTGGACGACCTCAATCAAAGTATATTGATTCTCGTAAGTATTAGCGGTGCAAGTCTCAGGTTAAGACCAAATACACCTACCCTGATTTCGGACTTCCATAGACACATAGTCATACAACCAATGGAATTTCGAAGGGGTCTATCCAGAGCGAAGCTGTTTCCCGTACCATCGGTGAAACACAACCTCCTATTACACTTGCATGAGTATCATATACCCAAATATACGAGAACTATGCCGTTGTGCCCTCACAACACGCACAAGTGCAATACGAGTCTTTTATGTATTTATCGATGTCCAATCTCGATAATACTCTGACTAGGGATATTTAATGATTTATTCTTCGTGGACTGATACTGTCTCATTTCATTCTCAGTCCAGAAACAAATCATATGGACCTCCTATCATTTATATATCTAGGTGATCTAATCACAAATGATAAGAGTGCAATCTCCTTTGTCACACAGTTAATTTGTACAACAACACCGTGATCTGTACAAATAGTGACGCTATGGGTCATAATTGTCCAACATTATAAACCTTCATAATCATATTCACTTATACATCAAGCTCACACACACTACACCTTCATATACATTTGTAGTGAGCTTAGATCACTTGAGTAACCAACTTACACAATCTTTTATCATTATGAGTGCCCAAGTGTGTTTTACAATTTGTTTTACAAAACACTTGCGGTTTGTGAAATCTCATTGTTTAGGTAATTTTAAAGGTTTTCGAGTGAGCCTACGTAGAAAACTCAAAGTGTAAAGGTTTAGAGTGCACCTTGTGTAAAATTCTTGGTTGCGAGTGAGCCACGGAAACTCATTATTAATGAAAAGCTTCAAGCGCGGCTTGAGGGAGTGGACGTAGGCACTGTTGGCCGAACCACTATAAATCTCAGTGTCGTTTTCTCTATCCTTATACTCTTTACATATTGCAAGTTTAATTCATTATATGTTTATATACTAGAAACTTGCATATAGTTTGTTTATTACGATAGAGAAAATTGACCTTAAGCATTAATTGGTAAAAAAGCTTAAAATCGACAAAGATTTTTATTTCCGCATTATTTAGCCGTAACCCAATTCACCCCCCATTGGGTATAGTATTTGTTTGTCGCTTTTGCTTATAGGTAATTTCAGTTGGTATCAGAGCGAGGTATTCTCATCAAAGACTTAACCGTCTGAGAATAGATCATGGCATCTACAAGCAACTCATCAAATTTTGCCGAAGGATTTTCAACAACTAGACCTCCATTTTACACCGGAAACCGATTACAACTATTGGAAAATGAGGATGTTGAACTACCTTCTAGCCGTTGATCCGCAATCCTACTTAAAAATCATACGAAGGAAAAAATCTTCGGTAAATTCTAATGCACTTAAATTTTTATACGAAGCATTAGATAAAAGCATAATTGATAGGATTCCCAAATGTACAAATGCATATGAATTATGGAATTCCTTAGAATTACGAAATGCGGGAAATAATGAATTAAATGAATGCAATATTGATTCTAACTCATCAAATGATGAAATTTGTAATTTGGCTTGCATGGATATAGAAAATCCTATATGAGAATCGGAAAAAGAAATTATTATTGTATATGAAAATGAAATTTCTAATTGTGATGAAATGCTTGACATGTTGAATGGCTTGCATGATAAATATGTTGCTCTTAGAAAGAAATGTAATTTGATTAAGGAAGAACACATATCACTTCAACATGAATATGCATCATGTATGGATAAAATTCGTACTTTGAAAAATGATAATATTTGCTTAAAGGCCAAGTATGAAGATAATATGTTGATTGAACAAAATGAGCATGCATCCCCTGTTAAACAAATTCATCCTTTAAAAAATGAAAATATGTGTTTAAATGTAGAGCATGAACATTGTGTAGAGAACATACAAAATGAAGCATCTACCTCTAAATCATCATGTGTTTGTGAATCGTTGAAAATTAAAAATGATGATTTGAATAAGAAAGTATATGACTTGAAATGCATTGTGAACAAGTTCAGTCAAGGTGAAAAGAATTTTAAAATGCTACTTGGTTCATAAAGATGTGTTTTTGGAAAGTGTGGATTAGGATACAAGCCTCACATGAATGGAAAATATTTAAACAATTATTTTGTGAAGACATCCAAATCATATACACATTCATCTCATATATATGCAAATAGAGTATTTAAATCAAATGTTAAATGTCATGCATGTAATATGATAGGTCACAAAAGTTATGATTATTGGACTAAAAATAAAAATGTGACTGTTATTTGGGTTTCGAAAGGAACTAAGGTTAATCCCCATGGACCCAAGAAAATTTGGGTACCAAAATACACTTGATAATTTTATAGGGGGCATTGGGAAGGATCTTTAAAAAGAATTACAAATTGATCCTAAAGGCTCAAAGAAATGAGGAACCGCAACGGTAATAGATAAACTCCGTATTCACGGAAACATTGGTACCGTTTCCTCTAAATTATGTGTGTATGCTAATTTCAAATTGGTTAATATATTTTGAAGCATACAAATGATTAGGCAATATATTCAAACTCTATTGGTATCAATTGCTCATTTGATATCATTAAATGCCTTAATCATACATTTAAACCCCATTTTGTATCAATAAGTATCACATTGAATTTATTGAGTTAAATGACATATGTGTGATCACTTGATTGATTTGCATTGACTATGCCTTTGTCATTTAACATATTTTGAATGAAGATGAAATGCATATATGTTGATATAAATTTTAGGTTGATATCATGAAATGCATGTACATCAACATAGTTTCACATTGGTATAATGAAAAACATGAATATCTATTTAATTGATATTATAATTATGGGAAGAAATCATTAAAATGCATTAATCATTGTTCAAATTGATAATCATGGTACAAATTTTTTAGAATTACATTATGCATGATTTCTACATCTTATGGCAAAAAGAGGGAAATGTCAAATGTGCATATATTTTTAAATTTTGGTATCATTATTTAATACATATATTTAATTGGTATCTCATTTAAATTTAATTTTTTGCTTCTCCACTTTTTGATAATGTCAAAGGGGGAGAAATCATTAGAAATGAGATTAAAACTTGTTTACCCTCACCCTTAGATTAAGGGTGAGTAATTGTACTAATGAGTTTTTCTAAGTCTTATAGAGCTATTTTGAAGACAATCACACATTGAGGGGGAGCTTATATTGATGGGGAGAAAAATCGTCAACATTTGGACTCCTAGAAGCTCACAAGTTTTAAGGGGTTGCCATCATCAAAAAGTGGGAGATTGTTAGCGAAACAATCGCATAATGGATTTTGATGATGTAACGAAAGTGAAGTCTTCGACGATCAAAAGCGAGACAATACAAAAATATGTTGAAACACACGATGGTGAAGAGCGAAGAATGTGAAGACTTGCATACATTGATGATTTTATATGAAGTCTAAGCGTAGAGCTCTTATTGTAATGTGATTTGAATATTCAAGTGCCTAAACTCATAGGAAACATGCACATTCACTTAGATGCATTAGGTTCATGTACAAAATGCATTAAAACCTTCATACTTGCATTTTTGGAACAAACACCGGCATATCGGTCCCTTACCGGTGTCCATATCGGTGAGATGTTGAGTTTTGCATGCTCACTGGAACCGGCACGGACCTTACCGGTCCCATACCGGTCACCATACCGGTGAACCTATGGAATGCATGGCTACTGGAACCGGCACACACGAAATCGGTCTCCATACAGGTCCCATACCGGTGAGCCTAACGGCTAGTTCCTTTGTTGGAATCGGCATGACCTAAATCGGTCATCATACCGGTGACCATACCGGTCAAGCTCTTCATATTGCACACACACTGGAATCGGTATGACCCAAACCGGTCATCATACCACTGTCCTTACCGGTAAGCATACCGGTCTAACGACTAGTTCTTCAAACGGTAATAAATCTGTTGGAGACCGGCATACCGGTGTCAGAGACCGACATACCGGTGTCAGAGACCGGCTTACAGATCTCAGAAAGAGCTGTTGGGGCTTGTTTTCATTTTTCTATAATTGAAGTCCTAATTCATTTTTTCCACACATGAGACATAATACACAACCTTCATATCATCTCATAGAGCAAAAACAAGAGTGTTTATAATCCTTCATAATCATATACACTCATACATCAAGCTCACACACACTACACCTTCATATACATTTGTAGTGAGCTTAGATCACTTGGGTAACCAACTCACACAATCTTCTTTATCATTATGAGTGCCCAAGTGTGTTTTACAATTTGTTATACAAAACACTTGCGGTTTGTGAAATCCCATTGTTTGGGTAATTGTAAAGGTTTTCGAGTGAGCCTACGTAGAAAACTCAAAGTGTAAAGGTTCGGAGTGCACCTTGTGTAAAACTCTTGGTTGCGAGTGAGCCACAGAAACTCTTTATTAGTGAAAAGCTTCAAGCGCGGCTTGGGGGAGTGGACGTAGGCATTGTTGGCCGAACCACTATAAATCTCGATGTCATTTTCTCTATCATTATACTATTTACATATTGCAAGTTTAATTCATTTTATGTTTATATACTAGAAACTTGCATATAGGTTGTTTATTACAATAGAGAAAATTGTCCTTAAGCATTAATTGGTAAAAGAGCTTAAAATCGGTAAAGATTTTTATTTCTGCATTATTTAGCTGTAACCCAATTCACCCCCTCTTGGGTATAATATTTGTTTATCGCTATTGCTTGTAGGTAATTTCAATATAAAATCATCTTCTTACCCACCCTTAACGTATCAGACTATCGGGCCCTTTGGGTCTCATCCTCTTAGAATTTTTATAAGAGGTGGGCACGATTTGGTCTAGTTCGGTGTAATTATAAAAAAAATATTATAATTACCATTATTCGGTTTTTCTTTTAAAAAATAACCATTCTACAGTTTTTCTTAAAATATATATATAATTACTATTAATTGTCCGTTCGGTTCGGTATAATTCAAATTTTTTTATTTTTAAACATTAATAATAAAAAATTAATAACTTTGACTGAATGTGACATTTATTTAATTTTTTTGCATTAGAACTCTTCTAATTCTTATAACTATACCGATAAAAAATTTCATTAGCTACAATCATTATTTAAAATGTAGGAAAATAAAATGAATCATAATCAAAGAAAAAAATTATAAATATTTCATGAAATTATTTATAATAAACACTGAATAAATTAAATAATATATAAAATAACAACATAACAAGATTAGACTTTAAGAAATTCAATTAATTAAATTATTCAATTAATTCGGTTCGATTTGATTCGATTTTTCTAGTTAAAAAATAATTCTAATTCGGTTTGGTTTGGTTTTTTTTTTTTTTTAAAAAAAATTATCTGTTAAAAAATTTATCATTTTGATTCAATTTTATATTTTTCAGTTTCAATTATTTTTTATCGACCCTTAATTTT